>JAODAL010022616.1:0-64333 GCA_025379985.1 Phyllomedusa bahiana
GAGAAAATCTTCGGGACGTCTTGTGAGTCACTAGATATAAACCTTTACTGTAACCATTTTATATGTGTGCAGAGCCTGTGTTCAGCGGGTATCCACCACTTGTATGTGGTAATTTTGGGTTGAAGTAAAATGGTTTGTATTCAGTAATGGTCAGTTTGTATTATTCAGTCACTATGTGCTGGTGATATGTGGTCACGGTGTTGCTTTTATTAGGTGATATGTGGTGATATGTGGTCTTTGGTGTGGTAGTATTTTTCGGTCACTGTGTGCTGGTGATATGTGGTCTTAGTGGTCTTGGGATTCTGGTTGGTGTAGCAGTGTTATTTGGTAACTGTATGACTATTATCTATTAATTTTATGTGTAGCACATTGTGGTAAAGCTTTCTGTATATTTTGGCTTTGGTTGATGGTGATGCAATGTGTTTCATTATGGCACATTATGTTACATGGGGGGGCGAAATTTCTTCACCTCGCCCTGAGTGAAATTTAGACTAGGAACTGCCCTGTTCTGTACCTCACCATGGTGTGCGCGCAATTTGTAGAGAAGACGACCATTGCCTCCTTCCTAAGCTTTTTTTACCTGGCACTAGTCTTTAGAATTCTTGTTTTCTTCTAACGAGCTCTCTAACTATCAAGATACATTCCTGTCTTTTCGGTGCAAGGTTGTAGGGATTGTCTATAAAGGCAGCATTGCAATAAAGCATATGTATATTTGCTTTACTGCAATAGAGGAAGCAAATGATCTTTAGATGCATCTGGGAGACACCAGAGTTACCAATTCTTTGAGATGTACCTCATTAAAACAAGTGGCTACATTGTGACTGATGTTGATATTGCACTGGCCACCAATGACTTAAAGGGGTTGTCCAGTGGAAAAAAAAATATTTTCTGTATTAATAATCTTAATATCATTATATTACTATCTCTTCTGAATTAGGCATTTTTGTAATGTGCTTTTATTAAACTTTCTTTGGCTTCCTGCAATTGTACTTCAGCTACTGATCAGCTATCAGGTGACCAGACTGTTTTATTTTCTTCAAGGCAGGCTTTGAATCCAAAACCCTTCCTTCCTACCTCCAAAGGCTTTTAACATGCACAGCAAGGGATCCTGGGAATAATGGCTTTATAGGGTGTAGGGAATCTGCTGTCAAAGAGGAAATGCTGCTATTCAGCTGTAGAGAAGGAGGGCTGCATGCAGCACAGGAAAAGAACAGATTGGCACAAAAAACATCACAGAGAAATGAATGGAGATGTGAACAAATCCTTTGAGAAATGTTTTTTTGGGTTCTCTGGACAACCACTTTAATTCTATTGCGTCTTCTCCCGTCCTCTATTTCTAGGACATGACTTTGCACTATATTATTGGTGACGTTGTTTCATCATATAGATTAGTGACTTTTCTGTTATTTCATTAGGACAGTCTTCTCACCTGCATTTTGGTCTTGTAAACCCTCCTCTGTTGGACAAGGTAAGAGCACTTTGTTGCCTCCTGTTCAAGTGTTTTTTTTCACTCTAAAAGGATTTTCTCACCATGCTATCTTACAGAGTCAGCAGCTGGCATATTTAGCTCCTCTATAGGTGGCACAGGACAAATACTGGTCAGAATTCCTGACCAGTATTTGCTCTATTTAGGGTCCGTGTACGGGGCTGCAGGGGGGCGGCTTTTGTCTGGGACTTGTGGATCAGCCCCCCCCCCCTTTGTGCCGCCATGTTCATGTTCCTCCTGAAAACGGGGCGGAAGAATGAATCTGTTCTGTGTTTTTCAGACCACCGGTGGTGTAAAAAAAACTGTCCAGCGGAAAATCCGTGCAGTGGGGACTGTGAAAAAGGGCAGCATGTAATGCCCGAAACAAGTCGGTTTTTATCCCTGTACTCTCAGTATCTATGGATATGAATAAATAATGTGGTTTTATCACTGAAGAATCGCTGGTTCCAACGAAATATTTTCTGTTTAATCATAGGAGTGCTGTTTCTTTGTATTCTGCATACTTTTGTTAATTTTATAGAACTACTTAATCAGTTTACCTGATTTGCACCCAGATAATGTTCCTGTTACTTGAGCTATGCAACTTGTGCATATCCGGTCGCTATTAGGCTGTCTTGGACTTTAAGCGTAGTGTATAGAAGATCTTGTTTTAGGTGAAGAAACAAATGGAGAATTATTATAGGCGGTGCATGGTTGAAGTTGGGCATTTTGACTCTGTTACATTAGAGAACAGTAGCATTGTTATAGATTTAGCATTAGAGCTCTTAGATGTTCATGATACATTTCTATCCAGTGCCGTCTATGGGAGATGCACAAAGAAGCAAAACATTTTCCGTAACTCACGTAGATCTCAATAGAGTGAGTCGTGAGCATGGCCCTTTATCCATTTAAGCCTGTGCACCTGATGGCTGCTTTTTAGTGGCAGAACAGGTATACCAAAAGCCTTGGGCTTTGCACAGAATTTGTTCACTCCCTTCCTGCCCTATCTATAGTCAGCAGCACTAAAGTAGCTATCAATGTCCATTGGACAGAAAGGGGGCACTGAACAAAAGGACATTGAAGGAGCAATGGAAGGCAAATTATTAGTGCCCAAGTATTATTCATTACCCTTTAGCAGCCTTCTTTTTAGTAGTAAATGGGCTCATTCTGTGTCTGTTGGGCGTCTTTCGACACCTTTAGTACCTGATGAGACAAATCTTCTATTCAAACAAGTAGGTGGCCATGTCTGGTAGAAAATTCCTAGATTAAGCATTAGCGAGACGTACACTATTAACATTCTAATAATCTGGAGAAAGAAGTGAAAACAGCAGAGGGAGCAGTGGGTCCTTTTGTGCCAAATTTAAAATTATTTGAGGGCTCTATGCCATAAAAAAGCAAAAAAAAAATGGGGGGGAGGTCGGGTGCCCTTTGAGAATTTTTGCAAAATATACCCAGTTGGGGAGACTGCGTTATCTTTAAAGGTTTAAAAGGCAGGGGGGGACATCCCCCTATGTTTCTGTGTGCTCCCAAACCCCAGCTGTGTAAATAGTCTGTTGAGTGGACAAACAACCCCTTTTTGGGGCGCCCCGAGGCCCTTGGGGGGGGTTGGGAACATGGCTTTTTGGGGGGAAACCCCTTGGGCCATGGCCATCTTCACATCATTATAAGTCCCCAGGAAAAGCAGAGAGGTGGCCCTGCCTACACATCTGCTCACTACTTTTCCAATTACCTGTCTCAACGGTTAGGATTTCAGACAATATAAATAGCAAAATCTCTGTTGCAAATACAGACCTGAGTGCTTGATGCTACAAATCGTAATTTTTCTCCTTCTACTGAGCTAGCTGGATATATAAATTTTAGGTAATTGGAAAATTAATGTTAAATTCTGGTCTGCGCATAGACTAACATGGGGCCCCCGGACAACAGCCAAGCATGCCTATATTCAAAAAGGTGCTACCATAGACCCCCCCTGAGCACTTTGGGCCCACAGTGCCCACCCAAAACGGACATGGTATAATCCACCACAGGCAAGGATCATGAAACATGTACAAATGAAGTTGTCTTTGATACAGCACCAAAGTTACAGATAAAATATCAAGTTTTTATTTCCAAATGGTTAAAAACCTAGTGGAATGGTGCCCAGCATGGAGGCGTTATGAGCTGCCAAGCTCTCACTTGTAGTACTATGAGTAAGAACCTGGTATCTTGAAATGTGTCCACAATTGAAACCATTTTGCTGTGTTTTTAACCATTTAGAAATAAAGACTTAATACACAGTCACATTATTATGAGTATTATAATATCCAGAGTAAGCGCCATGTGCTCTATGGACAGCAGCTAATCCGGTGGTGAGTGACTCAGTAAGGTCCTGGTAGGTTGTCACAGTTATCTGGAGCCGACTGCATCTCCCAGCTGCTGGAGGGGCCATGGAGAAACACAATCATTCAGGGGCTCCACAAATGCTCAATTGGGTTCAAGTTTGGGATATTAGGGGCCAGGTTAGTACTTGGACGTCTTGGTGCTACTCTTCCTACCAGTGTCAGACGTTTCTAGTCGTGTGACTTTTCACATTGTCTTGGTGGAAGATCCCATCTACCCCTCGGAAGACAATCTGCATGTATGGGTGTACAATAATGATCTGCAATAATGGATTCATACCCAAATCGGAAGAGAGAGTCTTCCACATGGATGAGTGGCCCAGAGAATGCCAAGAATAAATTCCCCAAACCATACCGCTGCCACCACCAGCTTGTGTTCTTCAATGGATATAATTTTAGGGGTTAATACTCTTTCCCTTTAGAGTTGTTCATATCTTCTGGCCTGGCCTCAGTTTGATATTGGAGCAGAACCAATCGGGGTTCTGAACCTGCTGATTCTATGACTGAGCCTACGTCTGTGGTTGCATTCAGTGTCTTGGCTCCATTTTGCTATATTATTATTCGTGCTTTGTTAATATTCTCTCCTGGTTTCTGGCCTGTTTCCTGGTTACCCTTCTGCTCTCTGGTTTGGATCATCCATACTCTCTTGGCCTTTTACTCTGGCTTGTTTATTGACTAGACTTTGTTTGCTGTTTTGGATATTCTGTGCATGATCCAGCCTAGCTCTCTCTGGTTGGTTTCTGGCATCATCTCTTTAGATGGGTCCCTAGCAACCAATATATATCAGAGAACCCACATAGTAGTGGTATATAGCAAAAAATACCAACTACTTGCTCAGGGAAAGTCAGTAATGTGTGTGGTCAGCTCACCGATTCATGCATATCTTCAAGGATTAGCAATAATGGGTGTGGTGCACGGGAAGCAGTCGGCCACTCAAACCAACCAACACAATGTCGTGAATAATGGGAAATCTCAGCAGCTACGTACAGAAGGTCTACGGCAGAAGGAATACCTAAAACATCAGGTTTTATTTCTCTACATTAAAAAGTTACAGGGATGGGCTCCATTTCACACTGAGGAACAGCACATTGGCGCATTTCGGCGTGTAGCCTTGCTCCCTACAAAAAGCAATAGTATTCTATTACCTGAGTGGCCCCCTCAACCTCTGGGCCCCACAGCAGCCACTATGGCTATAGTTAAATCCATGATATCAAGGATAGACATGAATATAGCTTAAAAGAGTTTTTGTCAGTAGGCTGTTTCACAAGCAATTTTACAATCGCTCTGTCTCCTCAGGCTGTGGGTGGTTCTATGGCAATGATTAGCATCTCTGCAAGTAGCTGAACTGTTACACTGACAAGTGCAGGAGATGTTATCTCTTCCATAAACAAAAGGTATACGTGCTGTGAGTAGAGATGGTCGAATTTCTCCAAAAATTTGATTTGCCAACGTCGCCAAATTTTCTGACAAATTCAATTTCGTCCCGAATTACTGAGGGACGAATCGCGTTAAAAAATGGCTATTTCCAGGCTGCACAGAGCCTGCAGGGTGCTGTAGAACATTGTGCCATCCTTAAATATGCAGAGGGAGCTTGGTTTGGTCTTCATACAATGTTGTGTTTTAGTATGACACGCACATGACTGCCGCTGCTGTTAGAATTGCTTCACTATAAAATTCCCTGGGCACTTAAGAGGGCAAAACTGACCAAAAAACTGAAGTGGGAACGCAGCCTGATAAAGTCATGGCAGCGCCAGCTGGCAAGAAACAAGCTGAGGGCTAAGATCCTACGATAGCGTCAAAGAACACAATACTAGGTTCCTGGAGCCGCCACAGATCGCAGCACAGTAAAGGGACGTCACAGCAGGAGTCACCCTGCGAGGCCACAACATCCGGTGACATCTACCGGCCATGTGTTGACCACACACTAGGTCATACACTTTCTCCCAGATGACATCTGACAACCCCAGCCAAGAGTCGGTAGGTTTGTCACACACAACCCCTAGTTGGCATGGCCTGGGAGCAGGTGAGGGGCTCTCACCTGTCCTCAACCCACCTCTGTCCTGTTCGCTTCCCACAGCCAGAGAACTACTATGTGCTGTGGCCTCTGCGCCACTATACAGTGAGGACCAACTATTTGAGGACAGTGGGCAGCAAAGAGGTGGGGAAGACATCCGCTGCTTCTTGCAGAAGCGGGCAAATAGTGATGAGGAGAGTTGCAATGGGGGGTTATGTTGCGAGCGGTCAGGCTTTGTACAGCGACACCGTTGAGGAGGACGGCGGTGACAGGCAAACACTAATCGATGTAGCTGATCGCACTTGGGAGCTGGGTGAAGCAAGCAAGGCTGGGACAAGGTAAGGTGCCCTAGTTAAACAAGGCATAAAGTGCCCCCCAAATGGAAAATTCAGCCCACTCCATGCCTCCTTGTGCCCCCTTTTCTCCCTGGGATGAAGTGGCGCCCTACGCGGTCGCCTACCCTCGACTACCCATTGTCCCGGCCCTGGAAGCATTCCGTTTTCTCTACATTAAGTTTTAGGAGACGGGAGGAGAAGGAGGATTTGGACGACAGACAATCTGGGATCTTGGACAGTAGAGAGTTAATGTCTGGGCCGGAGATGTAAAGTTGGGTGTCATCAGCATACTGGTGGTTTTGAAAGCCATGTGATGCTATCAGCTGACCCAGACCAACAGTGTACAAGGGTTCATCATTATCATTGGGAGAAGAGAGCAGCAGCTTGCGTGTCAGGCAGTGGCACAGCTCTTAAGTCGGTAGAGTGGCCAGGAGTCAGCAGAGTGGCAGCAGTGCGAGGTTGGGAGCCAAACGGCCACGATTTAGACCACCCACTTTGCAGGTCCCAGAAATTAGCGGCACAGGGCCTCACCGGGTCAGCGGCGATAACAGTCAGTCAGTGCAGAGCTTTGGTGGTAAAATCACCTACTCGGCAGTGTGCCAGTTTTTTTGACAAGACACCAGAGGAGGGTTGAACATAACTATATGTAGACGAACGAAGTCACACACGGGAGGAAATTCTCAATCTGGTTGTTCAAGTCTTACACCCATCTGCAAGACATTCTAAAAAGGGCCAGGAAACTTTGCATGCACTTCAGCCGTTCTTACACCACCAATCACACCCTCCTTAAGCTGCAGCGGCACACCGGCCTCCCCCAACATAGGCTAAAATGTGACATTTCCAAACGGTGGAATTCCAGTCTCCATCTGTTGGAATGACTCTATGAACAGAGAAAGGCTATTAATGGTTTATTGATGATCCAAGCGGACAGGAGTACACCCTTGTGTAATTTTAATGTCATCCAGTGGCAGCTCATGCGTGACACCTGCCGTTTGCTCAGGCCCTTTCATGCGGACATGCGTTATTTGTCAGGACTACGGGATGAATAACATTATTCCACTGCTTCATGTTGTCACGAACAGTGGTAGTGGATACACTGGACCACCGCAAGCTATGGCAATAGCCACGCCTGGGAGCGGGGTCTAAGAAGGTCCCGGTTTTCACCAGAGCCCGCCGCAAAGCGGGATGGACTTGCTGCGGCGGGAGTCTACCAGGTCGCTACCCCTGACGTGACTTGCTTGCGGTGGCGGCCAAGGTGTAGTATGGTACAAAGTCGTAAGGCAAACTCGGAGTCAGGGACAGACGGTAATGTCAGGACAGGCGGCAATGGTTCGTGGTCAAGGGACGAAGGCAAGAGGTACGGTGCACGGATATGACAGACGAGGCTGAAGGAAACTCTTTCTCTATAGGCTCTAAAGATTATTATTATTTATTTTATAGACTTTGAGGCGGTTGTGTGAGGAACCTTTTCAATTACAAATGCAGCTAAAGAATTTCTACAGCTTTCAAAATCTGGACACCTAGATAATAGTTCAGCAAACTTTTCCTTTATCACCTGTGTTATCTGTTCATGAACAAATGAACGTTTATCAACTTGCTTTCTTAAATCACTTGAAATCTGTGTGGATGTAATTTGTTCCACTGGTAACAGGGGAAGCCTCCTGAAGGACTTCTGTTTTTAGTTTCTGTTAGTTGGACATACGATTCACATTCTTCATACTGAAGAAGTTCATCCAAAGCCAGTTTTGCAGCATTTGCTTTTGCTTCTTTTTTGTTCTGTCCCATTCCAGTTTTGTACTGAATTCAACCAACAATGGCACAGAATGCAAAATAAGCACCTAAAACAATCCCTGTAGTTATGGTCTCCTTCAGTTCAAGTTCCATACGCTGCATTTGAACAAACTGGTGTAATGCAGAAACTGGGTTCAAACCACCACATTTATACTTAATGAGTGTTTGATCGTCACTGCTGTCCTCCTCAACAGTCTTGGTATGCAGAGGCTGACCGCTCGCCAAAAAACTCCCATGCCACTCTCCACATCAATACTGCAAGAAGCAGAGGGTGTCTGCCCTACCTCTTCGTTGCCAACTAGCTGCTGACTGCCCTCCTCAAATTTTTCGTCCACGCTGTATAGTGGCGCTGAGCCCAGACGACATACTAGTTTTCTGGCTGAGGGACCCAAATGGGACAGAGGCGAGTTGTGGACAGGTGAGAGCCGCTGACCTGTTCCCGAGCCACGCCAACTAAGAGTTGTATCTGACGCACCCACCGACTCTTGGCTGGGGTTGTCAGATGTCATCTGGGAGGAAGTGGATGACCTAGTCAACCAATAAAGAACCCTTGGGTTGCTGATCAACACACGGCCGCTACATGACACTGGCAGTTCTGGCCACACCGAGTGACCCCTGCTGCAACGTCCCCTTGCTGTGCTGCGACCTGGGCCTGGAATGTTTGTGCCTCTGCCACTCGCAGGTGAAGAGCCTGCCACCTCTCTGTATGACATACTGCTTGTTAAAAAATTTACAGACTCTGTTTAATGAAGATATCTGTATATGATAAATACACATCCTGTATTTGACTACAAATGAACCCACTAACAAGCTTGGGTAACCCTTGGATATAAATTGTGCTCCACAAATGGCCAGGAAAAATTTACTTGTGTGTGCCGTTTAAAACACCATGTATTTTACTGAATATAAAAGCACAAACAGGCTTAATTAACCCTTGGATATAAATTGCGCTACAGAAATCACCAGGAAAAAATTAACTGGTATGTGGCGTGTTAAAACGCCATTTCTTTTACTGAACACAAAAGCAGAAACACGCTTAATTAACCTTCGGATATAAATTATGCTACAGGAATCAACAGGAAATATTTTGTCTTTGGCGTTGAAAACACCGTTTATTTTACTGACTACAATAGCACAAACACGTTTAAGTAACACTTGGCTACAAATTGCGCAAAAGAAATGAGCAACAAAAAATTAACTGGTATGTGGATTGTAAAAACGCTGTTTCTTTTACTGAATACAACAGCAAAAACAGACTTCGATAACCCTTGGATATTCAATGTGCTGTGAGCAGATAGCATTAAAATGTATATGCAGCTGAATTGGACGCACACTGGACTTTAATTCCAATACCCCACAAAATCAGAATTAGAACGGAAGAGGAACAGTCTCTGAGAAAAGCTGGGACACCTGTAATCCCTGTATAAAAGTTATTTCTTTTGTGTGAGATCTCTGCAGCTGCAGCAGCTACAGCACGGCACAGAGAGAGGAGTGTGAGCTCCCAGCGTCGCGCCCGGACTTATATAGTGCGGTGACGTCACAGAATCCCGCCGGTCTCTGATTGGCTTCATCTCTGCACATGTCATTGAGGCTGTTCCTTTCTTCCTCCCAGAGTTCTTTGCCCCATGTAACGCCAAGTGCTTGCGGCCATTTTATCAATTAAAAACACACTTCATTCCCGCTAATCACCCCAAACTTCGACTTAGTTTAGAACCGACGTTTTCCTGAAATTCTAACGAAGTGGACTTCGTTTAGAATCAATTCGCCCATCTCTAGCTGTGAGCACTGAAAACAATGGCTTATCTGTAATCTTGTTAGAGATAATAAGTTTGCTCCAGACTGAGCCATCCATCCATGGTGATGTCACTCCCTGTGCTCCGCTCCAATCAGATAAGAGTTATGGTCTGGCAACCATTTAACCATTTATTATGTGCACTCGGAGCAAATGAAGGGCGATATGTATGATTTTTGGCGTTAAGACGCCAATTTTTATGCGCATTATATTCATGAACCCAGTCTACTGTGGGTCATAAATCAGGCGCATTCTAGCACATAAACGTCAATTCTGGCTCCGGTAAACCACCTTGAAAGTGGTTTAGTTGTTTCAGCAGTAATGCACCTGAATTGCTGTAACGAAGCTATACAGTAAATCTATAGCTTCATACGAACCACATGAAGCTATAGATTTACTGTATAAATTCGTTTTGCCCCACCTCCCGCACACCCCCCGAAATCAGGCGCATTACAAAGTGCCACGGGCGCTCTTTAATGTACCTGATATTGGCATATGGGTGACTTTAAGCTGTAGCGAACAGGGCTGCGCTAGATGTCAGGCTGAAAAGTCGCCAAAATGTCTCATGATTAATGTAAAATCTATTGACCAATATATTTAGAAAAAGTCCTCATCTAACTGTCCCTAAACGTTAAAAGCTAATCTTTGTAGTGAGAAAACCCCTTTAACTCCTTAACAACCGCCCACCGTCTTTTGGCGACGGGCATTTCAGGTCGATCATCTGCAGCGACGTCTTTTGACGTCAATGCCGACATCGGGTTTGCCACTCCCAGCGCCGCAGCAGTGCTGAGAATGGGGCTGTACTACACAGCCTTGTTCCCAGTGCAGCTCCTGCAAGCACCGGGGAGCAGGGGAAACCTCCGCTCCCCGGAACTTTAACCCTTTGATTGCGGTTCGTCACTGCAGTGCAATCAAAGGGTTTCACTGCTCTGTTGGGTGACCGGAACGCCCGGTATCCCGACAGAGCCCGGGGAACGGCTGCACAGTCAGCCCTGGGGACCTAGAGTACCATCTGGGCTGTCTGTGTAACAAGTCAGTGATCAGGACAGACTGTGTGCTGTCCTGATCACTGCCGGTGACTGACACAGATTATAATGTATTAGCATATATGAATATGCTAATACATTGCTAAGTGTAAAAAAAAAGTAAAACAGTTCTCCATTCATGGGATTTAAAAAAAAAAAAAGTAAAATACATAAAAAGTGTAAAAGTAAATAATAAAATAAAGAAATAATTGTGCATACATTACACACAAACAACCCTACACATATTAGGTATCCACACGACCGTAGTAACCTGTAGAATTAATATAACAAGTTAAGTGTGAAATGTGAATGGTGTAAAAAAAAAATAATGTTTTTCAAAACATTTTTTTTTTTTAAATTGAAAAAAAATTCTGCAATTATTTATAAGTGAACTTAAACTATTCCCCCATAAAGTACAACTTGTCCCGAATAAAACGAGACCTCATACAACTGCGTCACTGAAAAAATAAAAAAAGCTACAACTGTTGAAACGCAAGGAGGCAAAATCTAAAAAAATTTTTCTGGTCATTAACTACTTTTCAGGCCTGGGGCCAGGGCCGCCGATAGGGGGGTACAACCAGTACTCCCGTACCGGGCCCGGCCAGAATGTGAAGCAAGGGGGGGCCCGCCGCCGTCGGCAGGTACCGCCCCCTTGCTTCATTATAATGGTAGAGAGAAGAGGCCGCAGGCCTATTCTCCCTACCATTATATATCCCCTAACTGCGCCCCGGCGCTGCAGGGGCCCGGCGCAACTAAGGTGGAGAGGAGGGGTCCAGCGCTATTGAGGGGGAGGGGCCCGGTGCTGCGAGTCACGCTGCGCACCATCTCTATCATTTAACTGTAACTTACTTCTTCTTCAGAGCGCAGCAGCTCGTGACTGGGCAGCCGGGCGGCCCCTCCTCCTTCCCCGGGCCGTGGGCAGGAAGCGCGATCATTTGAATCAGTGAGGCCCGCCCACGGCCGGAGGAAGGAGGAGGGGCCGCCCGGCTCACCAGTCAGGAGCTGCTGCGCTCTGAAGAAGAAGTAAGTTACAGTTAAATGATAGAGATGGTGCGCAGCGTGACTCGCAGCGCCGGGCCCCTCCCCCTCAATAGCGCTGGACCCCTCCTCTCCACCTTAGTTGCGCTGGGCCCCTGCAGCGCCGGGCCACTTAGCAATCCTGTGGGGGCGCCCATAAGGCCCCTGTAGTTTGTGGGGCTCCCATAAGGCCCCTGTAGTTTGTGGGGCCCTCATAAGGCCCCTGTAGTTTTGGGGGGCCCATTCAAGCCCCTAAATGTTATGGGGCCCCCTGAAGGTTGTGGGGCCCCATTCAGGGCCCAAAAAATGTTTTGGGGCCCCCTGTAGGTTGTGGGGGCCCTGTTCAAGGCCCCTGAATGTTATGAGGCCCCGCACAAACTACAGGGGCCTTATGGAGCCCCCACTATATACAGGGCCTTATAGGGGCCCCCACAATAACAGGGGCCTTATGGGGACTCCCACAAGACAGGGAAGTGGCCCGGCCCTCCTGGCCACTGGAAATTGTTCACTGTGGTGCACAACGTGACTCGAAGAGTGGGCCTCTCCCCCTTAGTAGCGCCGGGACCCACCACTCCATCTCAGTTGCACTGGGCCACTTCCCAGTCCTGTGGGGGCCCCCATAAGGCCCCTGTATATTGTGGGGCCCCTATAAGGCCCCTATAGTTTGTGGGGCCCCCATAAGGCCCCTGTAGGTTGTGGGGCCCCCATAAGGCCCCTGTAGGTTGTGGGGGCCCCCATAAGGTTGTTAGGGGCGGCGCGAGGGTGTTGCCAGGGGGTGGAGTTGACCGGGGCGGGGTTAACTGGGGGGGGGTTGATGGGGGACACAGGTGATTTAGCTGTAGGGGGGCCCCGAAATTTCTGACGGCAGCCCTGCCTGGGGCTTAAGGGGTTAATATATTTTGTATCCGACAAAAAGTTTTCTAAAGAAGTATGTTAGCCAACAGAGGCGGGGTGGGAGGGGGGGGCGGAGGGTAACGCGCCCAATTCATTTTACCTTGCTGTGCTTGGTAAATGAGCGTAGCATTTCTAAAGATGTAATGGATAGGCTTGGCTGTAACCTTTTTTTTATTTACACCTGATTAGAAAGCAATGAATGAAGACTACAGCGGTGATTAAACAAGGTAGCGCCAGAGACAGATTTACAGCCTCTTGTACTCCCATCGTTTACCTTCATGTGCACAGTCCTGTAACAAATGCCTCCTTTCTGATGGAGTTCTGCCTCTGCCCCCGGTACCAGTCGCTCTTTAATCCAGCTCCCATTTTCCAATGTTTTTTTGGCAGCTTCATCTATTGTGGCTTTGACGTGAGCGGATTCATAGCGCTCTGCGGTACTAATAATGCATTTTTAAATTATAAGCATATTATTCTAGTGCTGCCACAATCCCTGGATATTTAGCTCCTACATTATCCTGGGTATGTAATAGGAGTGTCGTGCACGTCGCATAAGTATGCAAAGGAGCTCGAAGATACTAATGGAAGTTGATTATTAAAACCTATGCTCTTTATCATTCTGCCTGTAAGAATTATTACCCTAATATCATCAGATGCAATGGGGGACGGAACGTAAAATCAATTAAAACTTGAGCAAAGATAAATGTTAAGTGGCATCCCCTGTAGAAAATGCACAGAAGCCGCGCTATCTGGAACACGAGTCTAGAATGTTTAATCAATGTACGGAGATTCACCAAGAGGTTACATCCATTTATCAAGCTACCACCAAGATTAGCTCCCAGCCAGTGTTAGTGTTAGGGAAGGGGAACATTTATCATGCTGGGTGCACACGGCCATACCTGGCTGCACATTTAGGATGCAGACTATGCTAAGCTACTGCGCTGCTACAACAGCAGCTCGCTCCGATGGAATTTCAATTTATCCACAAACATCAATGGAATTTTCTGCTTTGATGCATTTGAGAAATCTGTTCAGGTGAGGAGCATATGTGCGATCCTATAGGGGTGTTCTGCTCTCCTGCGCTGTCCTCGCTGGGGTTCATTGTGTCTGCAGACTGTACATGAATTTGCTTGTCTTACACATTTGTTTGTACACTTTAAAATCCATTTGTATCCTACGCAGGGCGGCTTTAGGGTCTGTTCACATGACGTTATTTGGCGCGGAATTTTCACTGACGTACGCACCAAAATACACTTTAAGCAATATTCATTTACAGCTCTCAGTGCGTGCAGTGTAAAATCATTGTCAGCGTGCCGCGAGAAATAGAAAACTATCGACGGCAGAATGCAGCCACGGGCTCAGGGCCATCTTTTCCGTTGGGCACACTAGGCAGATGCGAGGGGGCCCCACTAGTATAGGGGCCCAAAGTGGGGTATGTATGTCCCAGAAATACAAGAAACATAGCCTGGATCCCTTGCTTGGCTTTGCTTATTTAACGGTTTGCGTGTTTTTAGGACGTGCAAACAGTTAAAAACCATGGTGGAGAAGGGAGCCAAAGGTTCCCTGCCCTGTCATATAGTCCTATAGGCTGCAGGTAGCCGGTAATGAGACAAAGTGGCGTGATAATATGGATGTGTTTGGGGGTGGGGGGAGCTTGAGGCATTGCCGATTGTGATGTCATGTATTTGGTCAGGACCCACTGCAGTGCTATGCTCTGGGGCTCTGCATAATTCTGTTAAGAAGGCTCTGCTCGGGCCAGTGTGCGTCATTTTCTTATTCGTCCCGCAGAGGTACGCGATAGAAATACGCCATGTGAACTTACCCTCAGGCTATGTTCACACGGCTTAACTGCGGGACACAATAACGCCCCGCAATTACGGCGTGTGGCCGGGGGCGGGGCGGGAGCGGGGGGCCGGCACCTCGCCGGCCCATAGACTTGCATTACCAGCGGCGCGTGTACGCCGCTGGTAAATCATATGTCCCTTATCTCCCCGCCCGTCGGATTCGCCGAGCAGGGAGAGGAGACGTAATCCATAGTTCTCTATGAGAACTGGGGATTACTGTAATGAATGGGCCGTTTTCAGCCCGTAATTTGCGCACTCCGGCGCGTAATTACGGACCAAAATACGGTCCATTTTAAGCCGTGTGAACATGGACTTACTGCTAAAGCTACACTAGAAAAAATCCCAGCAATTTAACCTGTAACATTTTCTCGCCTTGCACCCCATCCTGGCCTATATATGTAAAACCTATAAGACACATTTATATGTGTCCCAATAGGTCAAGCATTTTCCCGTTCCATCTTGCAAACCTCAGATCAAACCTGTCTCTGGCTGTAAGGCAATTAACTGCAGCAGGAGCCCTCCTCCACTGCTCTGTCTACAATAGGAGACTAGCTACATTCATGGATGTGCTCACTGCTCTTCACTGCAGCTTCAGGCTCCCACTTCCTGTTCAGAGTGTGGGTGGTTCTAAAGCAGTCAGTGGCATACAAGCTTTGCTATTCCTAGCTGCACCTGATAGAGGGACATAGGTGTTGGAGAAGTTTAAACAGTAGGGGAAAAGGCTACAGAGCTCTACAGGGTTAAAGGGAATCTGTCCCTAACTAACCCCTTAATGACATCAAAAAGCTCATTTGTCTGCAGCGACGTCATGATATTTTTTTTTTAAAAAAAAGTGTAGAAAGAAAATTAAAATAAATAATTGTGCATACATTACACACAAAAAAAACTACACATATTAGGTATCCACACAACCATAATAACCTGTAGAATTAATTTAACATGTTATTAAGTGTGAAATGTGAATGGTGTAAAAAATAAATAAATAAATAGAAAAAAATTCTGCCAGAATTTGTAAGTGAACATAAACTATTCCCCCAAAAAGTACAACTTGTCCCGAATAAGAAAGGGGCCTCATACAACTGCATCATTGAAAAAAGAAAAAAGTTACGACTGTTGAAACGCAAGGAGGCGAAAACTAAAAAATAAATAAATAAATAAAATGTGCTCATCATTAAGGGGTTAAAACCAGATTTTCTTTTAACTGTTTTTATTTTATTCTATTTTTGTGTGTAGGATTATGGAGGTAGACATCTTGCCTGAGCTGCTTTTAACAGCATTTAGAGAGATGCTTAATAGCAGCTTCATGGACATAGGAGCCTGTGAACAGGAGCAGACCCATTGACTTCTATGGGAGAGGTTTCTAGACCTGCTCACTGACCTGGGAAGAAATTGTGTGCAGGGAGGAGAAGAGGGTGAACTGTGACTATCTCCTATTGTGACTGGTGGACCGCCACTCTCTGCTGTTAGAGATAGGTATGCATGCTTAACTAGGGACGATTTATGTACAACAATGTCACAAAGCAGTAGATTAAATCTTTCTCTCTCTCCTCTCTCTCTCTTCTCTCCTCTTCTCTCCCTCTATCTCTCTCCCCTCTCTCCTCTTCTCTCTTCTCTCCCTCCTCTTCTCCCTCTCCCCTCTTCTCTCCCTCTCTCTTCCCCCTATCTCTCTCCCCTCTTCTCTCCCTCCTCTTCTCTCCCTCTCTCTCTCCCCTCCTCCTCCTCTCACCCCTCTTCTCTCTCCCCCTCCTTTCTCTCTCCCCCTCTTCCCTCCTCCCCTCTTCCTCTCTGCCCTCTTCCCTCTTCCCTCGTCCCTCTTCCCTCTTCCCTCTTCCCTCTTCCCTCTTCCCTCTTCCCTCTTCCCTCTTCCCTCTTCCCTCTTCCCTCTTCCCTCTTCCCTCTTCCCTCTTCCCTCTTCCCTCTTCCCTCTTCCCTCTTCCCTCTTCCCTCTCCCCTCTCCCCTCTTCTCTTCTCTCTCCCCCCCTCTTCTCTTTCTCTCTCCCCTCTTCTCTTCTCTCTCCCCTCTTCTCTTCCTCTCCCCCTCTTCTCTTCTCTCTCTCCTCCCCGCTCTCTTCTCTCTCCGTCTCCCTCTTCTCTTCTACTCCTCCTCTCTTCTCTCCTCCCCTCTTCTCTCCTCCTCTCCTCTATTCTCTCCTCCCTCTTCTCTTTCTCCCTCTTCTCTTCTTCTCTCTCCCCTCTTTTCTTCTCTCTCCCCTCTTCTCTTCTCTCTCCCCTCTTCTCTTCTCTCTCCCCTCTTCTCTTCTCTCTCCCCTCTTCTCTTCTCTCTCCCCTCTTCTCTTCTCTCTCCCCTCTTCTCTTCTCTCTCCCCTCTTCTCTTCTTCTCTCTCCCCTCTTCCCTCTCCCCTCTTCTCTTCTCTCCCCTCTCTCTCCTCTCTCTTCTCTCTCCCCTCTTCTCTTTCTCTCTCCCCTCTTCTCTTCTCTCTCCCCTCTTCTCTTCTCTCTCTCCCCTCTTCTCTTCTCTCTCCCCTCTTCTCTTCTCTTCTCTCTCCCCTCTTCTCTTCTCTTCTCTCTCCCCTCTTCTCTTCTCTCTTCTCTCTTCTTCTTCTCTCTCCCCTCTTCTCTTCTCTTCTCTCTCTCCCCTCTTCTCCTCTTCTCTCGCCCTCTCCTTCTCTCTCTTCCTCTCCCCTCTTCTCTTCTTCTCTCTCCCCTCTTCTCCTCTTCTCTCTCCCCTCTTCTCTTCTTCTCTCTCCCCTCTTCTCTTCTTCTCTCTCCCCTCTTCTCTTCTTCTCTCTCCCTCTCTTCTCTCTCCCCTCTTCTCTCTCCCCCTCTCTCTTCCTCTCCCCCTTCTCTTCTTCTCCTCTCCCCTATTCTCTTCTCTCTTACTCCTCTCTCTCGCCCCTCTTCTCTTCTTCTCTCTCCCCTCTTCTCTTCTCTCTTCTCTTCTTCTCTCTCCCCTCTCCCACCTACAGTATCTCACAAAAGTGAGTACACCCCTCACATTTTTGTGAGTATTGTATTTTATCTTTTTATGGGACAACACTGAATATATGACACTTTGTTACAATGTAGTGTAGTCAGGGTACAGCTTGTATAACAGTGTAAATTTGGCCCAGCCACTGGAATCCTCTTTTACTCCTCCATGATGGCATCACGGAGCTGGTGGATGTTACAGACCTTGCTCTCCTCCACCTTCCGTTTGAGGATGCCCCACAGATGCTCAATAGGGTTTAGGTCTGGAGACATGCTTGGTCAGTCCAGCACCTTTACTCTCATTTTTCTTTAGCAAGGCAATGTTCCTCTTGGAGGTGTGTTTGGGGTCGTTGTCCTTTTGGAATACTGCTCTGCAGCTGAGTTTCCAAACAGAGGAGATAATAATCTACTTCAGTATGTCAAAGTAGATGTTGGCATTCATGGTTTTCTCAAATCTACTGTAGCTCCCCACAGCCGGCAGCACTCATGCAGCCCCAAATCTTGACACTCCTACCACCATGCTTGACTGTAGGCAGATACTTGTCTTTGTACTCCTCACCTTATTGCCACCGCACACGCTTGACACCATCTGAACCAAATAAATGTATCTTCGTATCATCAGGCCACAGGACGTGGTTCCACTAATTCATGTCCTTAGTCTGCTTGTCTTCAGCAAACTGTTTGAGGGCTTTTCTTCTTTCTGGGATGACAGCGATGCAGACCAATTTGATGCAGTGTGCGCGTATGGTCTGAGCATAGACAGGCTGATCTCCACTTCTTTAACCTCTGCAGCAATGATGGCAGCACTCATATGTCTATTTTGAAAAGACAATCTCTGAATATGATGCTAAGCACATGCGGTCAACATGCGAGCACATGGTGAGGCCTGCTCTGAGTTGAACCTGTCTTGTTAAACCGCTGTATGGTCTTGGCCACCATGCTGCAGCTCAGTTTCAGGGTGTTGGCAAATTTTTTTTTATAGCGTAGGCCATCTTTATGTAGGGCAACAATTTCTTTTTTTTTTCAGATCCTCATAATGGTCACTGGAAGTTCAACATGACACTTCATGTGAAAGAACTGTCTGAGAAAGCATGAGAGCGAAAACACCAAATTGAACACATCTGTTCCCCATTCACACCTGAGACCTTGTAGCACTAAAAAGTCACACAACACCGTGGAGGAAAAATGGAAAATTGGTCACAATTTGTCCATTTTCATTTAGGGGTTTAATCACTTTTAGATATTGTTGGCTGTGTTGAGTTATTTTGAGGACACACCAAATTCTACATGGTTATACAAGCTGTACACTGTCTACTTTATATTGTATCAGTGTCAGATCTTTAGTGTTGTCCCATGAAAAGATATAAGACAATATTTACAGAAATATGAAGGGTGCACTCACTTATGTGAGATACTGTATATATCTATCTCACATTTATCTATCCCTATATATATCCTATCCATCAATCTCTGATTATGTCATGCCTTTTACAATGTGATGATGCCTACAAGTGTTTCTCGGACAGAGGCATCAGCCTGACCCATGTAATTCTGGTAATGGCTGGCTGCTCCTGGAGGTAGCTCTGCCATTCTATCTGAATAGTCCTTCAATTAATGCATTAATTGGTATAAAACAAGTCCCTCACATCACTTTATTAACAGAGTCTCAGTGCATTACATTAGAAAGTCAGTGGGAAGTCCAGGCAAATATCTCAAGACTAAATGGGTCAACTTGACATCTCTGGAAAAGACAAACTAGCTGCGCAGGGAACATGAGGAGGGAGGTGAAGGGCACAGTTATTGTGGTGTGAATTCAGTTCATGTAACTTAGGTTACAACCTTTTGTGATTCCACTGCAGACACATGGAAAGCTGAGCCCCCCCCTCCCCCCACCCGTATTACTTACCTAAATTATCACACCTCCTAGAAATCCTAAACTGTGATTTGGATTACGTAACCGATATTCAATATCCATTACTTTCTCTGGTTGGGAAAGGTACATTGCTCTTCTTGGATCTTTAGGAGAGATCTTCCCATTCACTGAGCTACCAGATGAGCTTCACAACAGCCATGCCAGTATCTCGTCTATCTGCACTGAAGATGGGACAAAAATCCCGACATCATCGTTGTCTGTAGATGAGATGATACTGGCTTGGCTAAAAAATCCTTATTGAGCTTCACAAGCTCGGTGGGTCAAAAGCAAAATGAGTGATTTGTTACAAACAACTAGAGGCCTCTGTGGGCTTCTCAGCCCTTTCCCATAATGCCTTGTGATATGCAGATGCTAAGTAGAGGGCGAAAAGGCAAAACAAAAACTCTACAAGCCGTTCGTTCGGTGCTCTCCTTAAGGAGAGATCTTCCCTTCCTTCATGTTAACAGTATGTACACCAGAGCACCCCAAGGAACAAGAGCACTGGAGGAACACAAGGATGAGCTTCACAGACAATGACGGATAGACTAGGGTGCTCGTCACTGCACTGAATTTGCAAAAACTCTTGTACTTGGTCCTTTTCCACTTTTCCTTCTCTTTAGGGTGTATGGTTTTCTATTCAATCTATACACAGATTCATACACTCTGAATTGAAGGCACCTTACACAAGCCTGGGTAGCATGGAAAGCGAGTATATTGTATAGCTAAACAATGTATGCCAATCACTGTGTCTAGAGATACAGTATCTAAGCCTTTTTCCACAGTCTGAGGGTGCGTATACATTGCTATCACTCAGAAACCTGAGAAGGCAACAACATAGTACATGGCCGTCTGTTCAGGGATCAGTAGCCCTGAGAAAGCTCATGAAAATAGAGCACGTCCACATGGTATAGTAGCATAACACGAGTATGAGCCCGAATTGTACGACCACATACGGGACGTCAGATTTTTTTCTGTTTGGATCCCTCGCAGATCGCAAAAAACTTGTGGCACGATCTATCTGGCTATATGTGTATACATAGACATATTCTCCCCTAGAAACATTCCTACCCATCATCCTGACTAAGGGTAACCATACGCAGCACACTCTTTTGGCCGACAGCTTTCTCTCCCATTTCCCCTATAGTTAGGTGCAGCCAAGCATGTATGTATTCAGTATCGCTCTGCTCTGCACTGATGAGGGGCAAAACCCCAAAACCGCTGTCTGCAGATGGGTGATACTGGCTTGGCTAATATCCCTTTTTGCTCTCTAAAGATTCAGTGAGTCAGAAGCAAATTGAGAATTTGTTACATCCAATAGATGGAGCTTGAGCTTCTCGGCTCCTTTCCCGTAATGCCTTGTGATATGCAGATGCTTAGTGGAGGGCAAAAAGACCATTAAAAACTCCACACACCTATAGGGTGCTCTCCGCAAGTAGAGAGATTCCTCTTTCAGAAAGGTGAGTAGGCCTCTACCAGGCTCCTTTGGTGGTTTATCTTTCATCAGAACAAAAGAAATGGGCACAATGAATCCCGACTGCCTGATTCTTCTCTCTCCCAACATTTGCCATCAGGGCAGAGATGGTTGGCGGTTGCTGCTGAAATTGAAGGGTTCAGACAAAGTTAATCTAATGTTTTCACATTGTGATAGCGGATATGACTTGCAATGGTATATTCTATTCCTGCAGATGAGACCATGAAGGGGGGATTGCCAGGTTTTTATTCTTCAACCCCCTACACAGGAATGTGGACTTTACCGCAGCAAACTAGCAGATTAGCCTCTGTACCATCCTCTGATTTGTAAGGTGCTGTTAATAAAGGGAGAAGACAAGTGTCAGACAGGATAGGATCAGGGCAGGTGAAAATCGGTAAACTTGGTGGAAAATCAGACACGGTCAGGTACACAAGTGGAGCCAGGAACAGAAGGCCATCTTTGCATTCACAGCCAGCTTCAGGCTCCCACTTTCTGTTCAGGCTGTGGGCGTTTCTACAGCTTCAGGCTCCCACTTCCTGTTCAGGCTATGGGTAGTTCTACAGCTTCAGGCTCCCACTTCCTGTTCAGGCTGTGGGCGGTTCTACAGCTGCAGGCTCAAACTTCCTGTTTAGGCTGTGGATGGGTCTACATCATCAGGCTGTGGGTGTTTCTACATCTTCAGGCTTCCACTTCCTGTTCAGGCTGTGGGGGGGGGGGGGTTTCTACAACTTCAGGCTCCCACTTCCTGTTCTGGCTGTGGGTGGCTCTGCAGCTTCAAGCTCCCACTTCCTGTTCAGGCTGTGGGTGGTTCTACAGCAGTGACTGACATTTCACGTCTGCTATTTCCAGCTGAGCGGGTTAGAGAGACAGTGATAATTGAAGGGTGTAACTAGCAGGGCACAAGGCTGCAGAGCTCTAAAGAGTTAAAGTTTATAAGTAAGAAGCATAAACAAGTTCCTGGGCTGCTAAGACACAGCAGAGAGTGACATCACAATCCTAGCCAGGACGGCTATGGCAGAGAGAGATGGTTGGTAACCTAGGACAGCTTGTATACACAAGCAGAAGATAAGAACTGCTCTGAAAGGAGCAAAATCAGAACAGCTATGTATTTATGTCTAAGCTAATGTCTAAATGTCTAAAGCTAATCAATGCAGTAAGAATACCCCTTTAAGGTTAAGAGCTAGTGTACTTCTTACCTCTTTTGTACCAGAAGTCCCAGCAACAAGACATTGATTGGCAGGATACCGGGGGCGAAAGACCAGGAGCAGCACATGAAGACAGTGGAGAAGCAGTGTGAGGAAGGGGAGCAGCTGTGGCAATGTATAACTGACAATATGGGTATTTTATGATGTACCTTGTATTGGTATCATCTTATTTATGGCTAATCTATTGGCTAAACTGTGTATCATAGTTACATAGTTTCTAAGGCCGAAAAAAGACAAGACGTCCATCCAGTTCAGTCTATTGTGCTAAAGTGTTGATTCAGAGGAAGGCAAAAACCCCCCATGAGGTAGAAGCCAATTGTTCTCATTTTAGGGAAAAAATTCAGACTCCAATCTGGCAATCAGAATAAATCCCTGGATCAACGACCCTTCTGCAGAATCCCGGTCACTATAACTTGTTATATTATTACATCTCGAAATGTATCCAGACCCTTCTCCAGAATCCTGGTCACTATAACTTGTTATATTATTACATCTAGAAATGTATCCCCGACCCTTCTCCAGAATCCCGGTACCCCCCCCCCCCCCCCCCCCCATAACTTGTTGTAAATTATTACATCTAGAAATGTTATCCAGACCCTTCTCCAGAATCCGGTACTATAACGTGTTATATTATTACATCTAGAAATGTATTTCCCGACCCTTTCCCGAACTCTTTTAGTGAATTAAACCATGACAATTTCCTCTGGCAGAGAGTTCCACAGTCTCACTGCTCTTACAGTAAAGAATCCCTTTCTATGTTTATGTAGAAACTTTCGATAATAGACGTAGACGACGCCCCCTTGTTCTAGATACAGTCCTGGCCAAAACATCCAGGCAGAGATGAAGAGCCTCAGTCCACACATGTAAAGTCCACAGTTGGTCGGCAACAGGTTAAAGGGACCTCACTGGTGCCACCAATGAGCCTAGTTTTCTCAGTAGGATCTCTTTATAGTCCCAGATAGGTCCTTCTCCAGGTCTTTGACCCAATGCGGAGAAGGCCTGACTTTTTTCCCACCTGCCCACTGACATGGACGGACAAATTGACATCATTTCCAAAATTCCCATAGCTGGCACACGTCACTGAATTCAGCACAAATTTTACAGCTTAAAATATTAATTGGATAATCCGAAGCAGAATTCTGTAGAATTAAATCTATTTGCAACAAATTTTTCAGCTATAGCAGAGCCATCTGTGTGTGAGGGTTAAGCCCCAGAGATGACGACGCGGCTCTAATAATACCAACCATTTGTTTATGTCATCTTTGCATTTTGCAGATGAAGTTTGTGGTGAAGAGAGAGAATTGGTGGCGACTTCATTTCACTAACGATGCATCTTTAATGAACTTGTTGTTTTCTGCTTATTGAGACGGCAACGACACAGTTGCATATAGATTATAGGCACATATATAGCAGTGTTAATGGGCAGCTGAATTGCACCAGCGTCCCGCCACCTCCTTATCACATGCTGCCAGCTTTGCATGTTGTGGCTGGGTGTTGGAGGACGGCTTCTCATTTGTCATGCCTTATCTTCTCCATGGTGAGGATGAAACGCATTTCACATTCAAAGTAGAAACACAGTAAACAAAACATTTCCATTAACGGATGAGACTCGCCGCCAGATAAGAGAATTGTTTAGCTCTGCTGGATTTGGTCCTTACTTTCTCACTTTTTGAGTAGATGGTGGTGGTGGGGGCGTTTCTTGTCCCAAGTCAGAAATAACAGTAGTGCAATAAGATCACCTCCAATAAGATCCCCCAGTGGGCTAATAAGGACATATGTCACCCCTTCCCATGCTTACTTTTTCTTGCAACTATTCCAGTAAGGGAATGCTTTGGAATTTCCTGGTTTTCTGCACTAATTACTAATAATATTTATTCTGGTTGTAATCGAAGTCCCTATTATGGACAAACGCAATCTAACTAAACTAATAACACAGTGTTTCTCCCTTCACTGTAGATGTTTACTCAATATGATCATTACAGACATGAACAGTACAACTGTCTAAGCGAACCCCTGAGGTTTAGAACCTGTAGATCCCCCTTCAATGATTTGTACAACATTTAAATTTTTTTGAAAAAATTATTTTGCCATGCCTTTTGTCCTCAATGTAAGAAAAAAACAAAAACATGGCCATACTCACTGCTAGAAAAGCTGAGATGAGACTGAACACAGCAAAGAGGCAACACAGGCCCCCATGCTACTAAAGAAAAATAACCAGGTGCAGCTGATGGGTGGTAACCCATACATCTCTCCACTAGGTGGACAGAAAGCTGCTAGTACTAATGGATTGCCACTAGTCGGTAATATAGTAAAATTCTTCAATTTATTGTAAACAATTAAAAGCAAAAACAGAAAAACCAGTGGGAAGCAAACAAGTGGTGAGGTATGGTCAGAGGGGTTGGGATGCAGCTGACGCGTTTCGGGGGAAGTAGCCCTTAGTCTTAGCTACCTGAATAGTGTCATGAACAACCTCTTATAGTGAAATTTTAAGAACAAGGTAATTAAAAAAAGTAAGTATCGGCACCTGTAGCACACTTACCTGAACGAAGGATACCCAGTACGAGTCGCTGGCGATAACGTGATTGTACGCACGGCCGGAAGCGGAAGTACACGGCCCGGGACGAAGCCAAACAAGGCTTGCGTTCCAAAGGGCGGAAATGACATTGCGCCGGCAACCGGATGTGGCTGAATGACGCGTCGCGAGAGAACTGGGTTACTAGGTAACAGAAAATGTGATCAGGTGACGAGACACACAGATCGAAAGTCGTAAGTTCTGCAATACAAAGTACAATGTAACCTAGTACAATAAATGGATACATATAAAAATTATGCAGACAAAATAAGGTAACAAACTACAGTCGTACATTGAAATTGGGCTGAAATACAAAATTTAAAATTCTAAGTAAAGAGTCGTTCATTATATCAGTCAATATGTAGCAAAGTTTATAATGTAGGAAAATCCCTGTATATTAAAAAAATACAAAAAAAAACCCAAAAACAAAAATACTGTGTGTTAAAAAAAAAGGAACTACACTACACAAAGATTAAAATTAATTTGGGGGAAACCAAAATTTAGACGGAGATTCAATTTTTGGGGCAAAAATTCTATTATAACAAAAATCATACACCTCCCACCCCGCAAAATACTCCCAATCACCCCCGTACTGGCTTGGTCTTTTTCTATTGTCATAACCCGGAGGCTTTTAGTACGTGATTCATGACATGAAACACAGTGTAGGGCTATTTAGATTTTTGGGTTTTGTTGATATTGGAAATGTCTTTAGGTTTTCCTAAAAAAAGGGTTTTTTAAATTTACGAATAGGCCCTGTATAGAAATTACAAAATGTACAGAAAAATATAGATTACATGTGTGGTTGCAGTTCAAGAAACCCCGATTTTATGACTTTGACCACCCGAGGGGTTTAAAATTTAAGGGGGGGTGACAAACGCATGTTTTGCAGGGAGGGGACCCCGCATTAAAAAATCCCTTTGTCTACCGGTAGATTTTTTCTTATAGAGGGAATAAAATTGGGAGAAAAAAATGCTCCCAAGGGTTTTAGGTTTTCTAGCGACAATGCAAACCACTTGCATTAGGGTATCCAATATTTGGGTCTTCCGTAATATAGGAAATTTTTAAAGTTTTATATTTTTATTAGGCCAAATTAAAGGCTAGGGCCAATCAAATACAGGTTGTGTTCCGTAAGGGTTTTGGGGGTGTCGACATCGTTTTGGGGGTTAAAAAGCTTACTCGGGAAATGCCTGTCAAAAAAATGGAGGCCCTATAAAGGGGTCCAATTTGGATACCCCTCTAGCTCTTAATCTCTTTTGAATGGGGGAATTTCCAACCCATATCAGAGGAAAGGGTAAATTTTGTTTTGCTTAACGAGTCTCCAAGGAATACCTCTTTAGTGGAATTAGTGTGGAAATATTGAAAATGTAAAATTTGTGTTCCCACTAGGGGGTTATCGGAAAGTTTAGAGAAATAACTTGATTATGCTGCCCTCCAATTCAGTCCAAAAAAGTTATGGAAAAAAATCACTGACTTAAATTAAACCAAAAATTAAAGGGATTATTGTTCAAATAAATCAAAAAAAATAGAGTACGGCAGGCACATCGCCCCTCCAAATAAGGAGGAGATCGTCGTGTACCGCCGTAAAAACTAATATTGTTGGCAAATGGTTTTCATTCCGAAAAATATTTTGTGCCCCCACCATAAACTGTAAAGGTTGGCCAAGATGGCAATTTTTTCGTCCCATTGATACACCTTTTACTTGGGGTAATGAAAAAACCATAAAAAAAGAATTAGATTCATTTAAAAACTAGGGGTCATAAGGATAAATTGTACCAATCCTCCAAGTAATCACTTACATCTCTAAATGAAATTGCAAGGTACAAGGGATATTATGGGGTTACTTGTGAAAAGTGATTCAAATCACAACTGACCCAATTCATTCATTGGACCAAACCATTATGCGAAAAATTTAATCCTTATCCCTCAAATAGCCTGGCACAGTTGTACCAAAGGCGGTAAGAGGATCCAACCAGGGCAAAAACTTTCCAAAAGGGGACCCTATGAGGGGACAATGGGGCGCATGGGTGGAAAATTTTTGTTTTTATGTATTTTGGGGGAAAGCCATAAAAATGGGCATAACGGATATTTGGTAAGCGATTTTCAGAGTCTCGGTAAGGACCCCAAAGCAACACCCTCCCCAAAAGGGACACCCAATCCCTTGAAAATCACTAGGATCACAGACTAATTTTTTGTAGGGGGGAAAAAATCCTGCAAAAGAGAAAGGGCCCGGGTTAAGTCCTCAAGATTCTGGCCCCACGCTCCCCCTTTGTCCGCCACCCTTATTTTATATTTTCATTATTTTTTTAATTTATATTTTTTAAAATTTTTTAATTTAAAATTTTTTTTAAAAAATTTGGTTTTTTTTACCCTTAAATCCCAGGGGAAAGGCTGTTTAAAAATTCCCCCTTTTTTTTTACCTTGGGGTTTAAATCATTTCATAAAATCTTCTTCTTACTTAACCGGATTCTCCAAACACAAAATTTTCCAAATACGTTTTCCCCCTGGGGCATCAGGTCCCCAAAATATGTGGGGAAAAAAGTTCAAAGCTTTGTGGGTCCGGGGTTTTTCCTTTAAAAAACCCAAAACTAAACCCGGAAAGACCCAATGATTTTAAGGATGGGAAGCTTTAGAACATTCAATTTAAAATGCCATCAGGTTACAAGTTCCCTATTTTTGTTTTTTCCCCTTTTGTTTTTTCATCTGTTCTTTTTTTTGTTTTATGTCTTTTTTTGGGCCTCCTCTTCTGATGCGTTTTTTTGAAGACTTAATTGGTTTTTGTTTTTTTGTATGTGCTTTTGAGTTGTACTACTGGTTGAGGCCGTTGATTCATCTGATGTATTCTCATCCCATCACCAATCAAGCCAAGGGTTTTTTTTTTTTTAAAAGCCAGAAAATTTTTTCTCCATCTACGTTTCAGGATAGACTGTGGTGTATTGGAATCTGGGACTCTTCTTCCCCATTCATAAACTTGATCCCGTTCGTAATCATTAATGTCAAATTTGTTTTTCTTGCTGGCCATTATAGCTTCCTCCAATTTCAAGATATTATCTTTCCCTTGCTGTAAACTTTGTTCATAAATGGTCAAGTCTTTATAGTTATTTACTTCTTGTTCTATAGTTTTTAAATCTTTTGAAATTTCTTCTAATTTGATATCTTCGAAACTGGTAATAAGTTCCATTAGTTGTGTGGAACAGGAACTAAGGATCGAATTCCATTGTTTAAAAAAAGCCCCAGAATAGACGCGTTGGGGATTTTTTTAATACGAAGTCCCCGGGGGAAACATTGTTGTTTAAAAGGGATTTGGGAAAAGGTGGAACATCCCACAAACCGCATTCTTGGCCACATTTTTTTTATTTTTGAGTTTTTTCAGTAAAATCCAAATCCCTCTGATCCAATAAATTTTTCTTCTGAAATACCGCAGCGGCCTTTTCATTTCTATCTTTCAAATGTGCCATAATGCTGCAGGTATAGACTCACACGTTGCTATTGCACAAACACTGGTTAGGTTATATTAAGCATAAGGGAGCACGGCTTAAAAGACAGAAAGCTGCACCTTAAATTGACATCTATTCACCTAGCATGCAAAAAAGCAAAAAAAGCCACAGTACCATACATTGGGAGACTATACAGATGCAAAAATACCCGTAAGACAGCCGCTCGCACACCTTCCATGCATGAGGGGGGCAGCTGCTGGTATTATACTTGCATCCAGTCCCCATTACTGTTGGGCAAAAAAAAAATATTTTCACATACTGGAAAAACATCAAATATGAGGTATTGGTTAACATAAAGGCCACTATATTGTAAGCCTGCAAGCCCCTTCATGGCTCCTCATCTATTGCAGGTCCCTACACTTCCTTAAAATCACAAAATATACAGAAAAATGGGAAAAAAATTGCTCAAAGAAAAAACCAAAAACATGGCCATACTCACTGCTAGAAAAGCTGAGATGAGACAGAACACAGCACAGAGGCATCACACGCCACCATGCTATTAAAGAAAAATACCCAGGTGCAGCTGATGGGTGGTAACCCATACATCTCTCCACTTGGTGGACATAAAGCTGCACCTTAAATTGACATCTATTCACATAGCATGCAAAAAAAAAAAAAAAAAATCCTCAATCTAAGACCAGGGATTCCCATCCAAAAGTAACGAGTGGCCAAAATATAAAGCAATAGGATGCATATTCCGCTATGTCCATATGAGACAGGCTGCTGCTAGGGTATGTTCACACAACATATTGGCAGGGCGTACTTTGCGCCAAAGTACAGCCAGCAAACACAGTAAAATCATAGCACTCATTGAGTGCTATGTTAAAAGTATGTATTTTCTGGCATGTATCATGCACCATAAAAATAAGTAATATGTCACTTTTTTAGGGTGCTTACACATCAGGGAAGGAAGGGCTTTGTGCTGTTGAAAATACGCACTGGCCAGCAGGTACTTTCACCAGGCGTATTGTGGCCCGTACCAGTGCATACCGCAATATACTGTGTGAACAGCCACTTAGAGTAATACCCAATGTGCTCTTACAGCAGGCTTACTACACAGACAGCTCTGAGACTACTCTACGTCCCCAAGGCTGACTGTAAAGGCTTTTCTCAGGTTCTATTAGACACTGGGAAACCCAGTGACCCAATTAGGCAGGAAAATCTCATTTGATCATGTGTAACATCTCAGAGGCTTCTCTGTTAGTTATGACTTAGTTCCCAGGGCAACTGCGCCAGCGGGGGTCACAAACCCCCACCAAGGCAAAGACAAAGGACCTGCACCCCTTGTGAAAAGACAGGTTAAAGTGGGTCCCCTCCCTATTGCGTATAGCATTGTGCAGAGACTTTCATCACCACAACCCAGTAGCTCAATTTGTTGTGAATACTTAGCTAATACTCTGTAGTGGTTGGTGCATGCACTGGTTTAACCACCATGTAGGGTGTATTAATGTTGCTGTATGTATTTAATGACGATTCATTTCCCATTTGCTATAAGTAATAATTGTGCCCTTGTATATTGTTATAGATTATATTTAGGAGATGGGCGATATTACCGACAAAATGTTTTCAGTCCTGAATTGCTTGGGACGCAATCGTGTTTAAAAAAAGCACTATTTCAGGCTGGGGGCACAGAAGCCTGCAGTGTCTGTACGAACGTTGTGCCAAATGCTTAAATATTCATAGGTAGCTTGGGTTTGGTCTTCATACAATTTGTGTTTTTAGTATGCCACGCACATGACTGCCGCCGCTCCTTAGAATCACTTCACTCTAAAATTCCCCTGGGCAACTTAAAGGGCCAAAACTGACCAATAAACTGAAGCGAGAAAGTAGCCTGATAAAGTCATGGTCAGTAGCGACAGCTGGTAAAAAAAAAACAAGCTTAGATCTCATGTGGCAACATCATGACAGAGTGTGGGGAGGTGAGACGGCGGCAGCCTCAGCAGCATGAGTCAGAGAGTGGTGCACAATGACAATTCTGGAGGTGGCAAAAACAGAGTAGCCACAGAGTGGGTACAATGAACACAGTGTGTACGTGACGGCAGGAGCAACAAACAGCAGGCACAGCAAGAGGTCATAGAGTGTCACAATGGACAGGGTTGTTGAGGGTACCGAAGAGTAACAACAGCATCAGCAGCATAAGGTAAGAGAGTGCATAAGGACATCGTGGATGTCACGGCTCCAGCAACAGCAGCAGCATGCAAGAGGTCATAAGGTGGCACAATGACAGAGTGGGAGGTTGGGTGTCAATACCACTTCCTGGAAAAGATGTGGTAGTCAGATGGATGAAAACTGTGCAGCCGATGTGGTGGCATCAGCGGGTGGCGCATCATAAGTGTGGCTGAGGCAGTTATTTTTAACCCAGACTTATTTCTCATCAGTTTTTGGGTGTGGCGTAAGGCTGATTGTAGTCCCCTGACGCCTAAGGCATTGGTGTGTGGAATCCTGGCCTATCCGGCTGATCATCTTGAACAAGGTCAGGTTGGGGGTCTGTGTTCCACATATCCCTTGACAAGAAGGCGGGTTCTCCTTGGTATCGATGGCCCCTGCTGCACTGAACACCCGCTCTGAAAGCCACACTACGGCCCTGTGGGCAGGACAGCTTCTCCACTGCAACTCGCAACTTGCGGCCACACAACCAGTTTGGCTGCCCAGTATTTCACGGATCTTCTAACTGGTGGCAGAGTGCTGTCCAAGTAGGCCCACTCACTGTTTTGTTTCAGGGACTGTGCTCATGTCCTGCAGCGGTTGCTACGCGACTTGCCCACCTTCCCAGAGGCTTTGAAGGAAGCTGCTCATCAGTTGACTCCAGACGGGGGGAGGGGGGTGGTTGGGCTTAGGTTGCTGCTGATGGAGCTGGAGTACTGCTCCCTACCCCCCCCACCTACCCCTCCAGTAGACACGGCATTAGTACTGGAGCCTAAAATGAACCCCCCGGTCAGACTGTCAGAGGATGGACGATGCCGCAACTAGCCAGCTGGCTAACACTACGGAGGATTTCCCTATAGTATTTGAGTTTTGTCCTCCCTCTCAGCAGCTGGGAAAAAGTTCCTATTTTGGACTCGTAGCGAAGTGTCAGATAGGGTTGACGGAGGCCAAATTCATCCCCTCTGCCTGATTGGTGACTATTCTGCTGTCACTACCAGCAAATCACCATGCTGCGGGCCATCTTCACGAAGATGACTCCGAGGGGACTCCCTGCCTCCATCTCCACTGTAATACTGCAGACTTTGCTTGTCGGTGTCACTGCCTCGTCTCCTCAACTCCAGCTACCCCTCCACTGCTCCTGCACCTCCTCTCTTGTCACCTGGGTAGAAAACTCCCTCATTTCACCCAGACAATGCTTCTGCACTCTCCAAATTTCCTCCTCCCCTCCTCCCATATCAGGTCGCCCACCGGACTCATGAATTCGCCACTCCTCACCCTTCCCCTGCCAGACAGTTTTTCAGCATCTGTTCCATGACCTGAGCAGTGGAATTCATCCCATAGTCCTGGCGACTGACAAATAACGCGCCGTCCTCGAAAGGCCACAGCAAACAGGCTAGGTGTGTCATGCATGATTCCACATGCTGACAACAAAGTACACATGGGAGTACTCCTGTCGCGCCTGGATCATCAAAAAATCGTTTAATAGCTTTTCTCTGTCATACAGTCGGTCCAACATGTGCACGGGCTGTGAATTCCAAACGTGTGGAAACATCGCAATCAGAGTGTGTTGGGGGAGGCCATTCAGCGCACGATGCAACTCGAGGAGGGTGTTCCTGCTTTGTAGAATGGATGAAGTGCATGCACAGTTTCCTGGCCATTTTTCATAATCTTCTGAAGGATCAGTGGAAGAAAACTTCAGGAACCTTTTCACAACAATTGAACACTTGCGCCATGTGCAGGGCGCATGACCATCCCTCCTGGCTGCCAACAGGGGCGGCGGACAACATGTTCCCCCATTGACCGTCCACTCATGGATTCCGAGTTTTTGCAGTTTGGCGCGAGAAAGCCACACATCGATTACTTGCTGCATTACGCAGAGCAGTTCCTCCCCGTGTACTTCGTTCGCCGAGGGCAAGCTATGTGTAGAACGCGTGACACCGCTGTGCCCAACACATTTGTATGATGTGAGCAGTAATCTTGTGGAGGCAGAGAATGGTAGGTGGAGGAGTAGGAAGGTAGCGACGTTGGCGCAGGAGCCGCAGTTTGACAACCGTGTAGGACAAAGCGGCGTCTCCTGTCCAATTTGTGGTGTGCCTGGGCAGGAAGCACATTGCACCCAGTGGGCTTCCGTAAAGGACAGTACTGGCGCCTACGTAGTTACAGCTCCATACGTCCGCACATGCCTTGCACCTTGGAACAAACCGTATAAGCACAAGGTACTTGGCCCACTTTCCTGTTCTACATATTTATGAAGTGCTGGTACTGGCCTTTTTGGAAAAGAAATTACAGCTTGGAACTCTACCCATCCATGGCTCGGCACAAGAAAGCAATTAGTTCTCTGAACGTGCAGATCCACTCATTGGAAAGTGAGGGACTGCAGTACACAAAACTTGGACAGGAGCATGGTCAGCTTCTGCACTTTTATGATGGTTTGACGCATACTGTTGTTCTTTGTCAATCGCTCGCTGAACGACTGCTGGCGCCATGAGTAGCGAGGAGCAGGAGCAATCTGACTCGGGAGATGAAGTCTAAGAGAAACGCTTCCCTTCTGCAAGGAGGGTGGATCCTGTGACTGCCTGCAATGGCATGCGTTCCACTGGGCGCTGCGCAGCTGCTGTATGCTACTGCGGCAGATGGACCACTACATCCGATCCACTTATCTCCCAGGCCGACGCGGATTGTGACGTTGCATGTTGTTGACATCAGGCCATGTGAAGCCAGACTTAGCTCTCCCTGGCCATGCATCACTTTCTGCCCACAGATATCTACATATACCCCATATTCCGGCTTTCTCGATGTCTTAGCAAAGAACTACCACGCGCCGTGTATCCGAATTACCCGCCAACTGCTCCGCACCTGATGACTACTGTCCGCCGCTCGCCGACTCGCTGAGCCCCTGTGCCGCAACTTTCTTTGGACCTGCTGAAGCACACGACAAACCCACTTGCTGGGCTGTCGCCGCAGCCCTTGACGCGCGCAAGCTTAACTGCACCCTCTTTCTCCTGAGGATTATGAAGCCTTTGCTTCATCCGTCTCCCAAGTGCGGTCGTGCTACATCATCATCTATTTTGTTTCATCGATCATTGCTGTCCTCATCAACCGGTCCTTGGTATGCAGAGGCTGACCCCGTCACAACTGTACCACCCATGCCAACTCTCCACATCTCAACTTTGCCAGTCCTACGGTGCAAGAAGCAGGGATATTGACCCCATTTCGTTCGCTGCCAAGTGCTGCTGACCTTCCCGTCAACAAATTGGTTCATATACCGTCGCTATATAGTGGCGCATGAGACCCAGACCACATAGTAGATCTCTGGCTGAGGGACCGATGGGACAGAGCGGGGAATGAGGACAGTGAGGTCCGCTGACCAGCTCGGGGCCATGCCAACTAAGGGTTGTGTCTAAACGTTCCCACCGACTTATTGGCTGGTTGGTCAATTTCAGTGCTGGGAGGAAGAGGATGACCTAGTCAACCAATCATGAACCGATGAGTTAGCTGAACAACACACGGCCGCCTAGATGACAGCGGCAGTTGTGTCCTCACCGAGTGTGACCCCTGCACGACGTCCCCTGCTGTGCAGCGACCTGGGCCTGGGAATGTATTGTGCCTCTTGCCACTCGCTATGGTGAAAATATCCTGCCACCATCTCTGTCAGACATACTGTTTGTTCTAAAATGTACATACACTGTTTGATGAAGATAATCAGTATATGAAAATACACACCCCGTTTAAGACTCCAAATGAACCCAGTGACAAGCTGGGTAACCCTTGGATATAAATTGCGCTCCAACAAAAGGACAAAGGGAAAAATAAGACTGTATGTGCCGTTTAAAAACTCTATGTATTTTACTGAAGTTATAAATAAGCACAAACAGGCTTAAATTAACCCTTCGGATATGAATTATCTACAGGCAAAATTTTCTTATTGGCGAGAAAAAGAACTTTCTTTTATACAAAGTACACCTGCAGAACAATACATAGTTAACCCTTGGATTTAAATTGCTCAAAAGATATGTGCTGCCAAACAATTACCAGCTTTGGGGTATCGTGTTAAAACATGGCGTTATTTTAACGAACACAACAACAGAAAACATTGTAATTAACCTTCGATATGAATTATCATAGATGGCAAAATTTATATCTTTGGCGGTGAAAAGGACGTTTCTTTTAGTGACCACCAACATCAGAACAACGCTTAATTAACCCCGGGATCTAAATAGCGCGAAACAACTAAGAAAACAAAAAAAAACAAAAAAAAAAAACAAAATGAGAGCAACCAAAAATTAAGTGGCATTTTGATTGTAATAAACGCTGTTTTCTTTAAATGTAATATCAACAGGAACTGGCTTAGATCCCCCTTGATATTCAATGTGCTGTGAGCAGATAGCATTAAAATGTATTTGCAGCTGCACTGGACGCACACTGGACTTCCAGATCCAATACCACCACAAAATCATAAATAGAACGTTAAGTAGAAGCATTTCTGAAACAAGCTGAACACCCCACAAAAAATCGCTGTAATCAAAATCGGATCTTCGTCAGTAAGAGCTATCCAATCAGCACGGGCAGCACCTTCCTGATCAGTACAGTGAGAAGGAGTGTGAGCTCCGCGTCGCGCCTCGACTTTATATAGGTGCGGTGACATCACAGAATTCCCTCCGGTCCTCTGATTGGGCTTCATCTCTGCAACATGACATGCAGGCTATGCCCATCTCCCTCCCAGGTTCATTGCCCATGTAACGCCATGTGCTCGCGGCCATTTTATCAATCAAAAACATGCGTTCGTCTCCTGCAAATCACCCCAAACTTCGACTTCGTTCAGAATCAAAGTTTTCCTAAATTCTAGAACGAATCTCCCCACTTCGTAAGAATCTATACCTCCATCTCTAGTTATATTGTGGCACAGTTTAATGTTTTGTATCCACTTGATTTAACCTCTATGGAATCAGGCAATTCTTCACTTCACACTTACTTGCAGTGTTTAGGGTGGGGGATGTATCAGTATTTATATGTGTGGTGTATATCGCTACTTGGAACTGGAAGAAGGGGAAAAAGTTTGAATTCTTGAAACGCATCTAGCATTGTTTTATTTTCTTTTTTATGTTCTACTAAAATTCTGAACTTTATACATCTTTGTTTGGGACACGGTATATGTATTGTATGGAAGCAAAGTCATGTTATTTGACATTTCCATATTATGTACGTGTTGAGAAACTGTGGAATATTAATGTCTTAAGGGTTTCTTTAACTCTGTATGAAGAGGTGAAGCTGGACAACGTTATGGCTTTATAACATCTGGTGAGGGATTAGGAGTTGTGATGGCCAAGGATCTTCATATAGCTTTAGTGACAGCAGAGGTAGACTGTAGGCAATGTTATGGAAGTATCACAAGGTCTGACAGTCAGACCCTTAGGGACATGGACCAGCCAAAATGAAATCAAGAGTATTATGAGAGAGCTGTTTCTAGAATTTCATGACCTTCATATAACCCTGTGTTATAAGTTCTACACCCAACCTGAGTGCCCTCAAACCTTCATTGCTTCTAAGTAATTCCACAAGGAGCTCTAATACAAATGTATAAAATTTTGGTGACAGGAGACACCACTGTTAAGTGCTATTGGAGATATGACTTGCACAGCATTATATTTACGAATAGTTGGGTTGACCGGGGCATATATTAGTACAGGGATACAGCTCCTATATCTTGCATTGCTAGTAAATCAAAGTACCCCCAGTGCACCAAACTCCAAACTTCCCCCTCCGCCCCCTCACACACCCAAGTGTGAGAAGAAATAAAAGCCAGATTCTTACTGAATCTCATGCAACTCTTGTTGGTACCATGGCATGATAACGTAACCCCCTTGCTTATTGCCCATCCTCTAATGAGATCACCCAGGGTGCCAACAAGGACATAGATCACGCCTTTTCATGCTTACTGGAATAGTTGAAAGAAAAAGTAAGGGAATGCTTTGGAATTTCCTGGTTTTCTGCAGTAATTACTAATAATATTTATTCTGCTTGTAATTGAAGTAACTATTCCGGACAAACACAATCTAATAAAACTAATAACACAGACAGTTGTACTGTTCATGTCTGTAATGATTACATTGAGTAAACATCTACAGTGAAGGGAGAAACATTAAGTGAAGTCTTGAGGTTTAGAACCTGTAGATCTTCCTTTAGTGATTTAAACAACATTAAATCGGCATTTTTAGACCTCCCTGCAAATGTTTTAGTTCAATATCTCGATGACACTTTGCATGCCTGGTCTTCTTTTACAGGAGCCAAAACGCGTCTCAAAAAGGATATGGACAGGACTCTGCCTTGGCCATTCCAAAATAGGAATTGTGTGTATCATCTATCTAAAAGGACATAATAAATACAATCTATTATTCAGTAACTTATTGTCTCCTTTCCCTTTTTTAAGGAATTTTTTTTCTATATTCAGTAATATTTTTTTAGCTCCTGTATTTAAAGTACCAGTCAGTATGACTCCTCTCTCCAAAGGTTTTGCTGATTATTTTCCCTTGTCTACATGTTTAAAGCTAAAGACTATAACCAAGTACATGCTGTTTCTTGATTATGCTTTGTTTAGGAGATAGACATATCTCTAGGTTACCAACCACCGCTCTCTACTCCGATTGCTCTAAGCAGTCCTGTCTGACCATGGTGAGTCACTCCCTGCTGAGTCTTTTCTCCAGCACAGGAGCTGCTTTTTTTCTGTTACCGACAAGCTTTAAGCCTTTAGAGCTCTGCAGTCTTGTTCACTACAGTTTACAATCTTTCTGTACTCATGATGTCACTGTAACAGAGCTCAGCTAGAAATAGCAGGGCTGAAATGCCAATCACTGCTCTAGAACCACCCACAGCCTGAAGCTACCTATTACTCTGTGGAACAGCATGGTGAGAAACTCACATTTAACCATTTAGTAAAAGCCATTGCATAGGCTGTTTTTGTCCTGTGGATTTGAGGCTCAAGCAAGGCTTCGCTTTGCTGGCAAAAAAACCCCTCTGGTGCTTGACTGAATCAGTCAATAAAATACAATATTAGATCTTCTAGTAATTTGCTGAGTATAGTGCGACCATTTAAGACCATATCTTACACTAGTGTCTCATTATAATATCCTCCAGTGTGTTCTCTATGTGATAATCATCCCCAGATAATTAATGGAAAAGTTCTGTAATTTCACCATGGCTTGAATGTTGCGTTGCCTCTTCGGACGTTAAGAGATCTTGTAGGTAGGACCTGCTCAGTGATGTTGGTTCATTTTGATGTTGCCTTCATTGTCAACCTGAGGGGTAAGTGCTTGGACCCACTATTTGCATGGTTCAAAAGTTGGACTACTGTATCATGTGCCTTAATCTTATTTCTTTAGAACATTAAAATAAATGTAGGTTATGTAGATGTAAATGTAGGTTACCTTCATAGTACCTGTCTTGGTTGAGGAGATGTCGGGCTGCTCCAGTGTTTTGGTTGTTGGTACAATCTTGATAGTTTGGATTTCCCATTTCTTGAACCCCATGGGCTTCTTTGGGATTTCATCTGAAGATTACATTTGTATAACAACTCACTGCACCTAGCACCAGCGTTCAGAGGTTCCTGACGCTCTATGCTAAATCTAAAAAGGAGTCCTGAATGATTACTCCCTATTTATAGCACTGAGGTCCTTACTTTCTGAGTGCCTCTCACCCCATTGCCCAGGTTCATTGGCACCCTCTATAGTTTTGGCATTATTTGACACCTTTTTCAACCTTTTCTACAAGCTTCGTTGGGCAGTTTTTAAACCATTCTCGCCTCTTCTTGATTGCAAAAGAAGTGCTGGTTTGGAACAAGAGGAATAGTTTTTTTTTTTTTTATATTACTACAAAGTCTCTTTATTGAGCCACACTAGGAGGAGCTTTTAAATCTTGAGGTCATCTACAGCTTTGGCCAAACTTTCCCACCAGACACTGTAAGCCTGGAGTTTAAGACCAAGAAAGGATTTGTTCTGCTGTTGTGTTTTAGCTATGAGCAACGGAGATGGAAATCGTTACCCCGACAGTCCGTGCACAGGTGGACATATAGGGCGACATGTATGAATTCTGGCGCTAATTGACCGGGTTTAAATCGCTTTAAGATTGTATGACTGCACAGAAACAGGGGTGTGGAGTCAGAGTCGGGGGGCCTTTTTTGAGGAGTCGGAGTCGTCATAAAATGGGGCCGACTCCCCAAAATATATAATAAGTTGGTCCAGTTATTTTCGATGCAGAGCAGAGAAAAAGGGAAATTTGGGTCCGGCCAGTGCGACTGTTCCAATATCTTCAGCCTCATCACATGAGGAGTGTAATTGATGACATGGAGCAGGCAAAGCGCTGTCCCAGGGGAAAAGATTGTGCTTTCATAGTAAACAGATTTCAGAAACATTTTTCACCTGCTTTCAAAGAACCCATGTTAGTGTAGAGAGGCCTGGGAATGAGATCAGATGTGAGGTCATGTATGCAGGATCTGATGGAGGCGATACTATAAATTCAGAGACTCCACAAATGTTCCTGCAGTGTTTTTCATATTTACAATTTCTTTGTGTTCTAAGGTTATATCCAATAAATATATTTTACACTGACAAGCAAAAGGGAAAACAATGTTTTGAACTTGTGACTTTCAGGCCCCATATCTCTCCATCCACTACAGCTTTGTACATGAGGCTACTGTAATTTTATTACAGTCATCTTACCTATCTTAAAACTAAATGTGACTTGCAAGTATTTAGCATCGGCTTAGTTCGTGAGATTACTTCCTGTAACTGCATTGTTACTGTTTTGCTCCTAAAATCAAAATTTGTTAATTTTTATTTTTTTGTTAGTATTTGGGAAATCCACCTTTTGGTTTTAAATACCGCCTGAATCCTTCGGGGCTCTGGATCAGATTCAAGCATATTTGACCAAAATCCGATCCCAGGTCTCTTATACCATTCCCAATGTTGGTGCAGACTGGACTTGGATACAAATACAGCTTTTTTCTTCAACTCTACCCACAAGTGTTCAAAAGATCAAAACATTGTTACCCTTTTGCTTGCCAGTGTCTGTTCTACCTAAATATCTTGATTATTGTATCATAAGGTGATAAACAGCCTGATGTTACCATTTTACAGTAAAGTTATCACTTAAACATGCGCCGTGTATGAGGGAGTCGGAGGTTTGGGAAATTGAGGAGTCTGAGTCTGGGCTTTGGCTTGCCGACTCCACACAGCCCTGACCAGAATATATGACCCTGTTCTTCTGCAGGTCATACATACAGGGCAGTGTAGAGCCAATACCACAAGTCTGGCTCAGGCAACACCTTTACTGGTCTGGCTGTTTTTCTGCAGGTCATACATACAGGGCAGTGTAGAGATAATTTCCACAAGTCTGGCTCAGGCACCACCTTACCCTGGTCTGGCTGTTCTTCTGCAGGTCATTCATCGGGGAGTGTAAGAAAATACCACAACTCAGCTCAGGCACACCTTTACCCTGGTCTGGCTGTTCTTCTGCAGGTCATACATTGAGGGCAGTGTAGAGCCAATACCACAAGTCTGGCTCAGGCATCACCTTTTCCCTGGTCTGGCTGTTCTTCTGCAAGTCATACATACAGGGCAGTGTAGAGCCAATGCCACAAGTCGGGCTCAGGCACCACCTTTACCCTGGTCTGGCTGTTCTTCTGCAGGTCAATACATACAGGGCAGTGTAGAGCCAATACCACAAGTCTGGCTCAGGCACCACCTTTACCCTGGTCTGGCTGTTATACTGCAGGTCATACATACAGGGCAGTGTAGAGCCAACACCACCAGTCTGGCTCAGGCACCACCGTTACCCTGGTCTGGCGATTCTTCTGCAGGTCATACATGTGTAGAGCCAATACCACAAGTCTGGCTCAGTCACCACCTTTACCCTGGTCTGTTCTTCTGCAGGCCATCCATACAGGGCCGTGTAGAGCCATTACGACAAGTCAAGCTCTGGCACCACCTTTACCATGGTCTGGCTGTTCTAATTGTTCGCGACAAAATTTTGGCGTCAAAGAATCATAAATGTGTCTAATTCTACTAATGTGGTGCGACGCCCCCAGAACGCCCCAAAATTTTGGTGTGCTAAAAAGTGTCATTGGCGCCAAAAGTTTGTAGAGCGCCTGTTCATACATCTATAGAACTGGTCTACTACAGCTTTTTGACGCCCCGTTCATACATGTGGCAAATAATTTTTATCACTGAAATGAGAAATGTTGAAAAGGTCTGTCATCAAATATTTTTCTAAGTATGGCAATGCAACTTGACAAAAGGAGTTGCAAAACCTTTCTTTAGGAAAGACGTATCAAAGACGCCCCACCACCTAATGACTATAAGTTAAATCGGCAGCATAGGTAGCAATTACAGATAGAAGTAGTACCGCCATATATCAGAGAATTCATACAGTACAGCTGGAGAGCAGAAAGCAGCCAACCAGGGCTGGGACAAAGTATTCTGGTGCCTTAGGTAAATAAGGCACAAAGCGTCCCCCAAATGGAAAATTCAGTCTACTCTGTGCCTCTTTTCGCCCCTTTTTCTGCCAGGGATGCAGTTGCACCCTCTGGATCAACACTTTAGCACAACAGGCTGAACTGGATGGATGTCTTATCTTTTTTCGGCCTTAGAAACTAAGTAACTATGTATCTCAATGGCAGGGCCAGCAACCAGTCCCGATCTCAATCTCGGGGTACAAATCACATCTTGGCACCTACCCCGACTTCTTCCTCCTACGCCCTTCTGTTCACTTCTCTGAACTATCTAGACGTAGAATGTTGGTTATCATTAGTGAAGTCTAAGATTTCAGGTGTCATAAAAGGCTGAGGAACTTTTCTTTTACTATTATTATTTTGGATTCTAATTTTTTTTTCCTCATCATCGAGTTTTATTTTTAGATTTAATTCTAGTTAAAGAGATCTTTTAGAAATCCAGAAAATTCAGCTCGCAAACCAACATTGTGTTGTGTCCCCCCTGTGCTTTAAAATTTGCTTCCTCCAAGTGTGATCATCCCAGTTTTCTCCAGGGGGGTTACAGCAATTTTGGTATTTTCTTCCTCTTTATAGCTGCGTAAATAACTCTAATTGAAGTAACTCCATTGTTTGAGACATGTAGCAGCACACGTCAACCCCATTTCAGGCCATAAACAACACTAACCACAATAAACGTAACGATGCTTTTTAAAGCATGTGAACAGCCCCAGACTCATTGTGTATATTCTGAATACAAAGTCATTGACAAAGCACTATTTTGGGCACCACTGTATAAGGTGGCCCTCAGAGTTTTATAACCCATTTCTGGGGGGTGGAGGAAGCGGAGTTTGCTTTCTCCTTTGATAGGAACCCTATGAGTCAGTTTTAATTTGTTGGGGAATCCAGTAGCACATGTTTAATATATACTATGGTGATATTGCTGTAGACTTAATCATTACATAGGGCCTAAGTATGCACATACTAAGTGCTCAATAGAAATGCTACTGTCTATGCTGGAAAGTACGTGTGTGTCCTCAATCGGCGGCCATTGAGCTGTTAGCACAGATAGGTTAGTTGAATTTTTTTGAAGTTCCTTAAAGATGGCAGCATGTGTATCACCAAGCAGTGCACCAGATTTTAGTACTGGGCACCAGTAACAAAGACATGTTGTGGAAAATAAGCAAAAGACGCCCGACTCCTTGTCCACAGGAGTGCTCAGAATATGATTCCAAAGAAAGCATGACTTCTTAAAAAAAAACTGGACTTTTATTACATCAACATTTTAAGCTGGGGTCTTCCAAATAAGATGGTGGTAACGGATCAGACAAGCTGCCTTTTTTACCTGTCCAATCCAGGGTGCCACATTTGTCGGGCACTAGCTTATTTCCCTCTCTCCATAGGTATAACATACCCATTTGGCTGGGAAGCTAGGTGCCAATTGAATTTCCAGCCAACAGCTTATCTTTTATCTATGGCCAGTTTCAGTTCATCCTCAAACATTTAGACTCTGCTAGAAGAGATGAGATGTTCTTCTTTGTTACACATGTAATGAGGTTCTCTTTGACAAATTGCACGACTGTTCACCTTTTACTGAGCACACCAACTGTGCCGTCTGGCTCTGGAAGGCATTTACTATGCAAGCTGGTTCAGTAATGCAAACTAGGGATTATTGGTGCTTTTAAGTAGTACAGTAGAAGCAATACAAACATACATCTATCATCTAGTTTTCTTCTCACTGATTTGTTGCCATTTTGACAGTAGGTTGCAGTATTTTTAAATTATTCTGGTATTGTAGATTATAAAACAAAATTATTATTTTGAAAGCAAATTATGTCCATTTGTGCTACAAATTTTGAAAATCTTGGAGCCAGAAGGTGATCATCACCGACAGGTAACAACTGGATACTGGTATTGGATCTGCTGGCTGGCTTGCATAAATAGATTTTTGCATAAACACACTGGGGAATGGAGTTTAATAAGCCCTTGTTCTTTACCCTTTAACTCCTTTACAGGGATCTTGGGCGACATCTATGAATTCCCATGCGCCATTTTTGTAACTATGCACCGACACACCAGCTCTAAATAGATAAAGAGGAGGGTATAATACGACAGTATGAATGAAAGTGTTATGTGCCAACCTTTGGATGGCAGTTTCACACTAACCTTTGGTGCATTAAATTGTGTCGTCAGGCGCACATTGTGCCAAATTTGGCTGTAAGCCTGTTCATACATCTATAGAACCGGCAGTATAAGGCAAAAAAAAAAAGGCAAAGGCGGATTCATAGATGTTGCCCCTTGTCTTTGCGGTAGGGGACTACTCCCAATGTAGTCACCAGCAACAACACATGGCAACCAAGCACAGTACCATAGAAGCAGTGTAGTCAGTCCATAGGGTAAGGCAGGTGGCGTTCTTGTCTTTTTTCCAGGACAAGCCAAAGGTCAGGGCAGGCAGTAGGTAAAAAGCAAGGTTAGGAAACCAGCTGAGAACAGATATACCAGAAATGACTCAGAATGCCAGGGAACACCACCAACGGGGATGGGGATGCAGAAAGCAGCCCCCACTGTGCCTTTAAATCAAAGAGGACCAGAGTTTGCCCTGTAGAGAAGCCTACTAACATGACGGGCATGTCCCGTGGCCAGGGAGTCAATTGCATGGTGCGCTGCATAGGACAGAGACAGTGGGCACAATCCACCTAGTGACTGACGCCTACAATTATTCTAGACATGGACCGTTACAGGTGGGGTCAGAGGAGAAAGAATTTGGCAGGTGTCATCACATTGTGTGTCCCTCACACTCGCTGAATGATGTAGCTGCTTGTGAGAAGGTTAGCCATCAGTAGAGGAGAATAATTGTAGTGAGATATGCTTCTCCATTTTGAACAGTGGGACCTGCTCCCTCTCTCTCAGTGACCAATTACGTTACAGATCAAATTTTTTGATACACGGATGCTGCTTTTTTAAAACCATAAATATTTTTTGGTAACTACGAGGTAGCAAACAATAATGTGGCATAGGTTTTTAGCCGGACCACCTTCAGTATCTTAAAGGGGTTTTGCCACGATCATTTCATACCTCCTGCATCCAGCTCTGCAGCTCTGTGTGCTCAGAAGGGGGCGTGTGATTTGTTTGAATTGCATATCATGTGACCCAGCAGGATGACCTCACCAGGCCTTTCTTTTCTGTAGTCAAAGAAGGGTCTGTTTATGTAGAGAGCTGTGCAAAACTACATTGTAGCTCAGAGGTAAAGTTTTTACCTCAAGACACAAGGATCCTGAGTTCAAATCCCTGCAGGAACCAAATCTGTGGATTTTTTTTCTCTTTGTCAGTACAAATACCTCATTCAGGTTTCTTTTTTAAATTTATTTGCACTGTTTGACTAATTACTGAGGCGTACAGAGGACAGGAGTAGAATGACAGCACCTGGGGTTTGACCACTCAGGAGCTGCCTGAGAGGCGAGGTGATGTCCGAGCATGTGCGCCCCGGACTGCGGAGCTCGCAGCCTTGGTCGTATCCCCTGGAGACAAGCCATGAACAATGGATCACTAAAGGAGCAGCTAAATTAATAACGGTACAGAATTTGTAATAATGATGAATGGTGAAAATGTTTATTATTTAATTTGTAAGCTTCCCACGTCAATTTTACTTCGTGGCAAAACCCCTTTAAGCTGCCAAGTCATCTTTTTTTGTAGGATGAAAGTTTTTTGTTTTTTTTTAAATATGATCCAATAGTATATGTTTCTGGTGGCTCAGTGGTTAGCACTGTCACTCTTGGTCCCAGGTCCAAATTCACCCACATCATCAACTTTTATGTTCTTCCTCGGTGTAGGTTTCCTCTCCATAGTCCTGTTTTCTTTCAATTCCACACTGACAGGTTAATTGGCTGTCAAAGACGTTAGTGTGTATGGTTAAGATAAGGAAATTAGACGCTGAGGACTGTAAATGATGGCAACCCCTGTAAGACGCTACAGAACGTGCTGGTGCTATACAAGCGGCAGGAAATAAATACAGTATTTGCAGTGGTTAGAACAAAGCCTATGATCTACTGTCGAATTCAGTAACAATCAGGATCCTCCCATTTTACTTTAATTTTAAGGCATCATTACATGACAGATGCAAGAAGACAGGTCTTCAGGAAACGTCAGACAGTGTGTATGCTATACTACAGAAATCGTCTCATCTAGCTACAGGCTGAAGGCACTCTAACAACAATACAATCTAGTCACAACAGCGCCCCCTGTGCACAGTGTTAAGGCATTCCCCAGCTTTATGACTGGACACACCACAGTTTTCTGGTCAACTCTCAGGAACAGAACAGGAGGACAGTTGGAGCTTTGGCTGCGGTCTGCTGGTTAAACTGGGAGGACACAGAGACGAGATGTGTGGAGCAGAAGATCAGACAACTGGTTTTGGCACAGTCAGGAGAACATTTCGGGTCTGTCCACACGACCTATGTAGACCACCGGTCAGATTCTGTTTAAGAATCCACCTGGTTTTTTTATCGTTTTTTTTCCATGGTTTTGGGGGACAGTTCTGTCCGTGGTTTGCAAATTCGCCCGTCCCCTATAACCATTGAATTGCAAACCTTCCACCCGAAAACCAGGCAGATGATGTGCATGGTCCAAGTTTGTCAGAACGCTGGTGGCTGAAAAATCATTCAGTGCAGCCTTCAGAACGGATTTCCTTTTAAAGTCTATGGGGACAGTTTCTTGTTGGTTTTCAGGTGTTTTCCAAATCCGCAAACCGCCTGAAACTCCGACCAAGAAACCATGTAGTGTGGACAGACCCTTAAGGTTGTGGTAAAAGATGCAATATGGGCAGGAAATGTACAGAAGAGATTTCTATCTGTAAAATAGACAACTAACTACTCCTCTTTTAACCTAATTTAAAAATGTACGTAGTGGTATTATCTACATACTAGTTGAGTAACTATTTTGGACTGTACTTGAGTTGCCTGCATTTCACAATTTGCATGCTTCAGAGCTGAAATCTCTACATGTTTTATGATGGCTCTCTCTCTTATAGGAGCTCACGGCGTAGGAGCAGGTATTTGTTTCCATTAGTAGCCACCAGAAATATGTCTACATGATAGAACTGAGGATCAGGACACAGTGACTCCAGAAGCAGAATAGTGATGGCAGCTCTGAAGTATAATCCAGGTTGTATCTCAGGATCATTAAAAAATAAGAAATGTAATAACCGTACTCAACATTTTATGTAGATTAAGTATAGCTAACATTCCTATTACGTTCCTAACAGAGGTGTCAAACTCATTTTCACCATGGGCCACTCAGCATTTTAGTTGCCCTCCAAGGGCCATTGGAAGGTGGCTAGGTGCCTTGGTAGGACTATCAGAGCTGTGCCACCGCCAGTGAGTTGCACACCAGCTTTGATAAGCTCTTGGGAGATATATAAAAGAGCGTGGTGGGCCAGATTCGGCCCTCAAACCTTGCGTTTGACACCTATGCTCTAATAGATGAGGATTTAATGCAAGTGCATCTTGAGTAAAGAGAAGTAAAGTATTTTAGAAAAATGTTCCCAGCCAGACAACCACATTTAAATTCTGGTAAAGTCCATTAAAGGGGTGTTCCCACTGTGCACGTTGGTGGGATAAGTGTGGGTCCGATCTCTGTGACCCTGCACCTGTCTCAGAAAGGTGCCCCTGAAAGCCACAGCTCGGAATGGAGATCCGGTGTCGCTTGCACACGACTCTCCATTCTGTTCTATGGGAGTTCCCAGTACAGGGGAGCGCTGTGCTCTCTCCAATCTGTTCTATGGGAGTTTCCAGTACAGGGGAGCGCTGTGTTCTCTCCATTCTATTCTATGGGAGTTTCCAGTACAGGGGAGCGCTGTGTTCTTTCCATTCTATTCTATGGGAGTTCCCAGTACAAGGCAGCGCTGTGTTCTCCATTCTGTTCTATGGGAGATCCCAGTACAGGGGAAAGCTGTGTTCTCCATTCTGTTCTATGGGAGTTCCCAGTACAGGGGAGCACTGTGTTCTCTCCATTCTATTCTATGGGAGATCCCAGTACAGGGCAGCGCTGTGTTCTCCATTCTGTTCTATGGGAGTTCCCAGTACAGGGGAGCACTGTGTTCTCCATTCTGTTCTACAGGAGTTCCCAGTATAGGTGACCGGTGTGTAGAACAGAATGGAGAGTCGTAAGCAAGCGTGACCAGTTCTCCATTCTAAGCCGCGATTTTTGGGGCCCCTTCCCAGACGTGGGACCTGCACCTATCAAACTTTGATGGCATATTCTATTGATATGCCATCAAAAAGCATGGTGGGAACACCCCTTTCAGACTACCAGTAGTCGTATATGGATATAATAATTTTTTTTTAGAGAAGTAGGCCTTTCTTTAGATATATAGGTCTCCTAACAGGAACATTTATTTTTGTATTGAAATTTAAGTAATTTTAGCTCCACTACAGAATCCACGCTATACCTTTAAAAACATCCCAATGATGGAGACATGTTCTAAAAAAAAATCAAGATAAGGGCTATTCGAGGCGTACGAGCGCTGCACAGTTCTTACCACAGACATCTCTTCCTCTGCGCAGCAATTTGCAAACAGTTATAAATAGGTCATTTTTATATTATTTAATCGTTTGTTATCAAAGACAATGCCAAGAAACACGCGTTTAAGAATCATCTCATGGAGAATTTATACAAAAAAAATCTTCCTACAGTAACAAACAGTGAATGGTTTTGTCTGTGGGATGGACCATTCATGTACTCAATGACATGACTCGAGAGGTCTGCCTACATGAAATGCCTTGAAGCCAAACCATCTAAACTTCTTCTGGACTCTTGGACCGGAGTAAGTGCCGTAGTCACAATAGTACTTAAGCATGGGAATCCGCACAGTGCTTCAGGCTGTGGCGGACCGGTATCAACAGGTGAACCACTGGCATCGTCGTTAAAACCTTGCACGTATAAAACCTCTTCATGTCGCTCTAATTGCACAATATGGCAGTGTTAAATGTCTGAGATACTGTCAGTTAATGGCAGAGGGAGAGCACCATGCTCAATTGACCGGCCAGACCGGCAGACGGGTTGAAACTTGTATGAGAGCGTTTTGTTCTGTAAATGTTTTGCACAGACGTTCAAGGGATGGAAACGTCCACTGAAATCCCTTTCGTCACGTTGAATGTAAAACAGCTTTACATCTATAACTTAGAACCGCACTTCAGTCTCTCTGGTGTTTCAATGGGCGCACAATTAACTTCCAGTATCAAGCTGTGGGCTTCTCTCATTTGTCGGCGTCCGGATATGTTGGATATTTGACAGTTTCAATCATTTCCTTGACTTTGTATGAAGGGTAAAGACCGGTCCGGCCTAGTTTCCGATTAATGCCCTTTGAGTAGCCGTCCCAGTGATTCCCGGCCACGCCGATAACGTCCCCTTTTTCCATGGGGATTTCATCTGCATTTCTCGGGTGGTGGGGATGTATGGCAATTTGGTTGTGAGCGTTCTGTCCTCCAAAGTAATAAATATCATCCAGGGAGTGGAAGCTGGAGGAAGCGTCGGGGTGGAGTGTCTGCATGATCTCATAGGCAACTCGGCAGACCTGCAAAAAGAAAGAAAGATCCTCAGTCACCAGACAAAAACAATAGGAGCTGGCTTCTAGTGCTGGGCCAGGTTCACATCTGTGCTGGAGGTTACATTCAGAACCTCTATCGCAGAGGTCAAAAACTGACCCCACTGGATCCGTTCACTATGGTCACCCGTGGCACCTGATGGACCTTATTAATTACATTGGGCACACCGTTTGGAACCTCTGTCACAGAAGTGAAACCGGACCACATGGGATCTGTTCACTACGGCACCCAACGGAACCTATTACTTACATTGGACACGCTTTGTTCCCACCAGGGTTATCCGTGGCTGAGACGGGAAAAACAGCGAGGGCTGCTGCGCTGGTTTTTCCATCTCAACTGAGAGGAGGAAACACAACATGCCCAATGTAATTAATACAATACCAGCAGCACTCTATAGACACTAAAAACAGTCAAAGAGGACATAAGACATTTTTGGAACAACATTTCTTCTACTATGGAATATATGAAAAAAATTAGAGGTTCTCAGTGTACATTTTTGATCAAAACTCTAAATGTCCACCTGCCACGGCAAGGCGTCCCTAATTCATGTTACCTCTCTTAGTGTCTGTTCAGACCTCCACACTTCAGGGTTAGAAGGTTCCAGCTATAAACCTGATCTGATTAAAAAGCCTGTGCAGGTGGCGGAGTAATTAATAGGGACAGTTGGGTGTGTCAGATCCTGTGCCACCCGGTTTTCACCTCTGTGACGGAGGTTTCCAAACGGAATCTCCAGCGCAGATGTGAACGAGGTCTTACGCTTTGGATTTAGGAATGGTTGGACTGACTGCACCTGAATTTTGCCGGTGATCGCAGAAAAATAATACAACCAATCAAAAAAATGAAAATGTATCTGACCAATGAATAATCTACTAGTGCATCCCAAAAAATTAGAATATCATTGAAAATTAAAGGGGTTCTCCAGGACTACCTTATATATGTTATAGGGCTCACAGATGTATTATATTACACCTTGTAATTCATACGGTAAGTCTATGCAATATATGGGTTTCTCTATTTGACTTAATTTATCGATATCCATTATCTTTTCAGTGATATTCTCATTTTTTTGCGATGCACTAGTACTTCTGTTTGGAAAGAGGTTGGTGAGAGGTCGGACCATTTCCTCACGATCACCAACAAGAGTTTGGTCCAGCTGTATCAGCATTACCGGCTTCACGGTTAACTAAAATTTTCAGCAAACCCCATCTATAAGGTTTATTCTAAAACTGGTTATTTTAGTTGAAGGAAATCTAAAAAAATACAAATGATCTGCTGAAGGAGCTACAATTTCTAGCAGTCCGCACTCCCCTCCACCAATCGGCTACAGACAGTATTCTATGACAGCCATTAAGATATTTGGTACAGATCGTGCATTCCAACAGCTGCGGCACATTGACATTACGACTCCTTGTTGTCCACATCTAACACAGATCCCAAAAAATAAATCCCCATGTATCGCATATGAATCAAACCACAATAAATACAGATGGTGGCATGTTCCATCAGACTCAATAGGTACTAAGGGTTATCGAGTCTGAATAGTAGCACATGGTGATCATATTAAGAAGCCACATGGTTATTGGTCACTTCCATACAGATTCCATTTATATCTGTACATATGGAGTCTGAGCTAACTAACAAAGCCTCAGTATGTGGTACCTAGTGCTCCTATGTATGTTTACATGTACATAAGCTGTTCGAATGCACTATGTGTACCAATTATCCTCATAGCTACCGTAAGACAATGACAGTAGCTTGAGTCGGGGTGCTGAGTCGTGGAGGTCTTTACCTACCATCAGCCAACATGTGACCACTACAGCTATTCAGTGGCCTCAGTAGTCACATACCAATAATGCCCACATTCTGGGAAGCGATCACTGAAAGGCTCCAATGGTCACGCGCCAACCCCTAGTAAATACGGACTGCAACTATCACCAGAGCCTCTGTACTGGGCCACCTTGGGATTGGAGAGTTGCAATTTTTTTTGTTCTTTTATTACAATTGATTTTTTTGTTCCCACATGTTGGATAGCCCCTCAGGAAGTACTGGATCTCAAATCTTTCTCAAAAATGAGTCCTCAACAGTGATCTGCTTAGAGGTGAAATCCAGTCTAAGTGGTCTTCTGATAGGACAGATCCACCACTCCCGATTCTGGTGGTTCCAGACTACAGACCTCACTCTTGGGATTTCTTCTCCGACATATCAGAAGCTCATTATCACAGGATTGCCTTTTTACATATAACACCGGTGTGAGCCCCAGTTGCTATTTGCTGCCCCCATGTTTTGCTACTCCAGTTGGAAAGAGGAGGGGAAGAAGAGTCAGAATAGGAACTCAACGAAACTGACAGGTTATAGTGACAGACTCAGGGTGCACCATCAAGCAGTAAGAGGATCGGCAGCGTCCAGTACATTGGCTTCTAACCAGTTATTCTATTCCATTTATAAGTTGGTCCCATTTTAGTATAATGGGATTATATATTATCTGTCCGGTCAAGAGCAGTTTCTACTTCTAATGCACCAGCAGAAACAACATGAGAGGTTAAACCCCCCATGACAAACGATCACCCCCTGCTCGCTGCCAAGAAATACATTGTTTGTCAGGATAATTACATTTGACAATACAAATGTGGCTGTATCTGGGAAGGAGTGCGTGTCCTCATTGCCATGCTCTGCACATTGATTTATATTATGTTATGCTGCATCAGCATTTACTGCAGAACAATTACGTCTTCTCCTCGCCTGCCTCGTCTGTGGAGAATCCTCAGACACATTCAATAGAGACACAATTGTGAGGGATGTGGAGCTCCAAGAACAAATGTATCTCATACACTGCACAGAGTTTGTGGTTTGGATATAGACGGAATAGAGATGAATTGTATGCAGGGAACCCAAAAACACAGCAATGCATCAGTCACTAGCAACCAGGGAGCCAAAACCTGAAGTGGACATTGTCAGAACCTCCCACTTACTACTCTGCTCTATCCCCACAGACACTTAGGAAACCCTTCTCCCTTTGTAGGTACTGTAAGGGGCCGCGCACACAGCACAGTGCAAATACCGGTCGCAAATCCCGACTGGTACGTGCACTGTTTTGCAGTTGTGCATACGACTGCAGTGGGGCGGCCTTTCTCTGCGATTAGTGGAGAAAAGCCGTTCCCCTTCACATAGAAATGTTCATATTCTGCCCGAAAACCGGGCAGATGAAAATGTTCTATGTTTTTCGGACCACCGGCAGAAAATCCGTGCAGTGGGGACCGCTGCACGGATTTTCCATTACGGTCAATGTTAAAAGTTGTCACCCGGTTTACAGACTGTTTTCAAAACCGAAAACACTCTGTAAAACCGGGTGAAAACCCGTGCCGTGGAGACAAGCCCTAAAAGTCAGAATCTGGAAGTGTCTTCTATAGAGTATACACATTAGCCGATAGCATTCTTGGAAAGGGTCAACCATTTAATTACAGCATCTCTACACGGGACAGAGTAAGACAAATGCCGATGTTTGGAAAGGTAAGGCCAAGGTAAGACCAAGGTAAGTATGGTGATGAGTAGATCCAGATACATTCTAGGTACTACAGAACAAGAAACCCTCTTCTTGGCCATTCTACTACCCCAAAACCCCAGAGTAACCTCAATCACAATTTTTGATTGGCACTCCAAAGGTACATCCAATGACTGGGTATTAGTCAATATTGGACGAGATCTCCATGATTATAGCATAGATAGTAGACAGCACTCCAACATTTCAGTGCAGGTAAAATTATTTAACGTATGTCTACAAGCTCCAAAACGGGCAGAATAATGTAGCTGTGACAGTGTAGGCGACGTTTCGGTCATGGACCTTTTTCAAACATGTCATATGAGGTTAGAGATAGTTAGCATGAAGAGAAAAGGCCGTAGCCTATATGAGAAGAGGAGCCCGTATACATCAGAAGTATTTTCCAATGTATCCCACTGTATAGACCTATAGTGGCTTTCGGCGCTATGAGTAAGGAACACTTGCTATGAAACGCATAAGCCAAGTCCCTCAAGCTGAACTTGTTTCCTATATTATGGGCATTGTCATCCCTATTTTATTCCTTTGTTACAGGGATATTGAAATTTTGGATCAATAAACTTGTATTTTTTAATGCAACAACCTGCATTACAAGCTGGTTCCTCTGCACTGACTGTATGAAAAGGGGAGCCGGTATACATCAGAAGTATTTTACAATGTATCCCACTGTATAGGCGTATAGTAGCATTCGGTGCCTACCGAATGGAAAAGAAAAAGTGGTATATACACATCACTGTACTACTACGCAGTAGAAAACTAATATACCAACAGCACTGGATACTGAAGACAACGCATGGCCATGGTGGCGCCCACCTTTCTATATAATAAAATCAGCTGTAATGATTGTAGTAGTGGTGCCTGGGAAACAGAGTAAATCGCAGTTGGATTTTATTCCACTGCTTGTTAAAAAGAATGTATACATAATGGGTCTTTCATACTGACGCGTTTCGAGCCTGGTCTGGCTCATATGTCCCTTCTTTTTAACAAGTAATGAAATGAAAGTTGGATTTTAAGACATTATTCATGTGGCTGCTGGACAACTGTTTGTGATTAACCCTGGCAAACATACCCAAAAGGGCAATCTAGGCATATGCTGGGTACATGGGACCCTACGGATAAGCTGACAGTATATGCCAGGAGCTTTTCCAGCCTAAATGTTGAACCTGTCCACAAAATTTGAGGCTTTTCCCCCTTTTTGAGGGCAGCATGTGCCTGGAGTTTGTATGTTCTCCTCTTGTCTATATGGGTTTCCCTGCTCCCAAAACTCCAGGTCATTTTGGAATTTAGATTGAGCCAGAATGGGAACCTAGACCTAGACTAATATCAATAAGAAAAATAAATGAATCGTGATGAAATGTAGTGCTTAAAAAAAACACAGTCACGTCTGTACAATAGCCCCCGGATGACACTTTTCACGGTACTGCTGTTCCATAGGATTTTTTTTTTTATGGAAACGCCCTTTAATATAATGGTAAAACACATTTATACATCATGGAAAAAAAAAAAGACTACACTTGCTGTACTTTGGTTATCTACATGGTAGAGGAAGCAGTGAAGACACAATAGATTCTACAGGTGACAAATATCAGCAGGCTGGAGATAACACATGATAATCCTCCGCCGCCGCCGCGGCTGTTTGTTATGCAGCCACCAGTCTGTTAATCAGCGCTTTTATTGCACATCATGATCTACAGTTCATGAAGTCACAACCAGTGCAACTCCCGGGATATGGCAAAAAATCACTGCTTTGTGTCGGCCCTTTTAAAATGCATTAAAAACTCTTCTTGTGTGTAGCAATAGTGGAGATACATTTCATCGGTTACACGGGCGTGCAAGCATTTATCAGCCCCCCGCTCACTGCCCAGCAACAGAGCGGACACGGCAAGTAACCGGCTGACGCTTACTGACATTTGTACAATGTGTCATAAAATGAAAGGTTACAGGCCTTAGACATTAACCCTGGAGCTATTCGGGTTATGTATCCACAATTATAAAAAGTGACGAGCAGATATCTGTCCTTCCCAAATATTGGAAAAACCTACAAAAAGGAGACAGTAATGCATAAAAAATATAAAGATTTATTGTGTAATATAATGATTAAAAACCCAAGCTATCCACAAGAGAAATGTGCAGACGTTCCTAAATACATGTATAGGATAATTCAGAAGCAACTATATACGTGAGTAAAAGTGCAAGTATAGCTGTAAATACTGTAAAGAAATAAACCTACAAAATATACTGGGAATACATAACCTGAAATCGGATCAGCATATAGGAAAACATGGGGTGGCACACGGTCACTTGACGCATGCTTCAGGTTATGTACTCCCAGTATATTTTGTAGAATTATTTCATGATAGTATATATGCCACTAAATATATATAGTGACAAGGAACACAGCCTGGTCATCGAGGCCTAATATGTGTCACCATGGTTCAGGGCTGCGATGAAGTAAGCTGGGTATATAAGTCTAGGTTGCAGACATGATGTTTATTGTAGCATCATTGCTTAGAGCAGTGGCAGTCCGGGACGGCATTTTACTGGAGCAGTCTCAGGGCCCGTTTACACGGCACAGGACAAATACCGGACGGTTTATCCAACCGGTATTTGTCCTGTTTTCCTGCCGTGCACACGGCCGCAGGGGGGGGGGCGACTTTTCTCCGCGGTTGGTGAAGACCCCTCCCCCTTCACATAGACTTGTTCATATTCCGTCCGAAATCCAGATGGAAGAATGAACATGTTCTATGTTGTTCGGGCTGCTGGCGGGCTAAAAAACCATGTGGTGGAAAATCCGTGCAGTGGGGACCGCTGCACGGATTTTCCATTAAGGTCCGGGTAAAAGTTTTTCAGACGGTTTGCAGCTGGTTTTCAAAACTGAAAAAGGTCTGAAAAAACCATGCCATTGGGACCAAGCCCTTAGGTTGGGAGGGATGACTGCTCCCACATATCCATCACGGGTTTGGTCAGGTGTGCTGGGGGTGGTGGTGTGTGACTCCAAGCCTGGAGTTGTAAAGGGAGGTTCTGCTGTGTAGATCTCTGTCAGAGAAGCTGGACAAAACCATCTTATGTACCTTGAGAGACTAAGGTGAGTTGAACCAGTTTCTGTTAACCCTTTAGAAACCTGATGCAAGGTTACTTTTCTCTTTGTTTGCACCCTGCTGAAGACCAGCCATTTCTGTTTTGTTTGAACTTATTTAATAAAACCTGTTTAAGTTGAAATTTGCTGTGTCTGTGATCCCTGTAACGGAGTTGACTCCCCCACAAAATATAAATATATATATATACAGGCGGTCCCCGGGTTACAAACGGGATAGGGACTGTAGGTTTGTTCTTAAGTTGAATTTGTATGTAAGTCAGAACAAGTAGATTTATTAAATTTAACTCAAGCAAAATGTGTTTTTTTTTGTTTTGGATAGTGCAGGGAACAATTTTTACATTTGTTTTGCTATTTGTGCCCTTGTTTAGAAGATTTCACCTCAATTTATGTATCTCATTTGCTGCGGTGGCATGGTGGTAATTGGTTATTATGGGACGGGATTCAGTGTGTGATGTCCGCACGCCCAGCCATGTCCCAAAAGTCTCCGTATGTAACTAGGGCACGGTTGTAAGTCGAAACGATGTAAGACGGGGACGACCTGTAAATATGTATTTGCACTTTTACTCACTTATATATTGCTTCTGAATTATCCCATACATGCATTCGGGAACTCCTGGGGACTCTTGTGCACATCTGTCTTGTGGATATTTTGAGTTTTTAATCTTGTACTTTTAATCATGGTATTACAACAATAAAGTCATTGTATTTTTTAAGCTTTTCTTGTATACTTTTTTGTAGGTTTTTCTAATCGACTTGGTTGTTATAGGGTGGTATTTAGATATTTAGCCTAATTATGTGTAGGTTTATTCTTTCCAAATATTGCTTTTAGGTAATTGAGTTGGTGTTCCCACCATGCACTTTGATGCCGTATTGGTAAAATATGGAATATGTGTGACAGGTGCGAGTCTCACTTCTTGGATCCACACCTATCTCAGGAACTGGCCCTAGAAAAGAGACCTGGTTGCACTTGCGTAGTACTGTCTATTCTGTTTTATGGGAGTTCCCAGTAAAGCTGAATACATCTCTCACCTGTACTGGAAACTCCCAAAATACAGAATGGGGAGTCGCTCCAGTGGCTCTCCATAGAGGTGGGACCTGCACCTATCACACTTTGATCATATCGATACACCATCAAAGTGTACGGTGGGAACATCGCTTTAAAGTAGCTGCAGACAGTAGGGAATACCGAGCAATAGAAAACTTATGATACAGTGAGGCTCCATTGGTTATATAGTCAGAAGGGAAATCTCTGTCAGATGCCATTCCTATCAAGTATTCGACCTCCACTGGTCGGGCCTATGGGTATATCTTGAAAAAGGTATGCAACTTGAAGTTCCTCAAAGACAATGTGGGGAACCAAGAGTGTTGTCCAGCATCTACAAAATAAGGTAGAACTTCACATTTAGTGTAAACATTAAAAACAAGTAAACTCAGCATGTCTATAAAAAACTTAAAAAAAAAAAAACACCATTTAGGGCAGGAGTAAGGACACCTTGTCCAAAATACATCAGTGCTAACAGCTTTTGTCAAAGCTGTACAGCTTTTTTTTTATTTATTTTTTTTCTAGGCATGCTGAGGCTATGAGTAAGGACACCTCATCTGAAATGCGTTAGCGGCTTTTTATCAAAACTGTACAGTTTTTTTTACGTTTTCTTCCAGGCATGCTGAGTTTCTTTGTTTTTAATCTTTACAGTAAATACTATGTTTTATCTCATTCTGTGGAAACTGGACTACATCCTTGCCTTTCCAGAGTGTCTGTGGGATACTGAAAATTATTGATATACTCGAGTGCCAGCTTGGAGCTCTTGTCACACGCATCGTTCAACCGCTGTTGTTTGTAAAACCATATTCAGGTCAGATGGATTAGGTTTTTCTTTCTTTTTTTATGCTTCAAAACTGTACCCCTACAAATAAAGAGGTGAATTCTTAGAAGTCTATGGGTCAAATGTGGTCTCTTTTGGACACAAAAGGTGCTGGACACAAATGGCATACCACGCATAAAGCATATAAATCAAGAAACAGAGCAAATATAGTCCAAAAGTGACTACAGTTGCCCTATAAATTCCTAAGGCCACATCAAAGTATCCCCACAGGTACCATGAACGGAGGTCGAAAATGTGATGTAAATGGGGCCTTATGTTCCAACCTCGTTATACACAATTCTAACAAAAAAGCAGATGGACACTGCTGTTACCAAAGAGATGCCTGTCATAGGCAGACTAAGTGCATCAGCAGCAGACTGGTTCCGTCAGGTCCACATTGGATACATGCAAGGACCAAGGGGTGGTTGCAACTAGTACCAAGCATGAATACTACAAGCTTTTTCCAGTGGTTTGCCTGAATTGCACAACGTGACTTTTTAATCGCTATCCAATTAACCTATACCTTTTGAACCAATAACCTAATGAAAGTAAGTCCAGTAGTAATAGTTATGAGTGGAGATTTTTTATTGCATAACTCTTGTGCAGATGGTAAAAAAAACCAAAAACAAAGTAAAAAGAAACGCGTTTCAGGTGCAAAAGTGGGCACTGCTGCTGGCAAAGGTCGGCTGAGTGGGCAATTAATTTCATCCTCTGTGTGTGCGGGAAATTGGTGAGGTGACTAATACTTAAACGTCAACAACCCTGAAACATCTGCTCACAGCACAGCAGCTCATTGATATAAACTTGTGTAATACTACATTTGACCTGTCTTGGCACTGTAGAAGAATGCAGCTACACCACAACTTTCACCACGACACAGCTGATAGTTGGGGGTCCCAGGAGTGATACACTTTGGGTGCCATTATAATAAGGAAGATCTAATCTATATTACAGTGGGTTGCAAACGTCTTCCTACCGCTTGAACTGTTCATCATTTTTACATGCTACAGCCACAAACAATGTATTTTATTGATGTTGAGCTGTAGTGTTCCTTGGTTTTCATGATGCTATTTGTTCACTAATGTTCTCTAACAAACCTCTGAGGCCTTCACAAAACAGCTGTGGTTATAATGAGAATAAATAACATACAGGTGTACTCTATCTACTATTTAGGTGACTTGTAAAGGCAATTGGTCACACTGGATATTATTTAGGAGTATAAGAGTAGAGGGGACAGAATACATCTGTGTGCCACACTTTTCATTATTTTCATTTGCAAACATTTTGGGAAAGCAGGTATCATTTTCTTTACACTTCCAAAAGGTTTGCTACTTTGTGCTGCTCTATCACATTAAATGTCCATAAAATACAATTAAGTTTGTGGCTGAAATGAGAAACAGTTCAAGAGATGTGAATACTTTTGCAACCCACTGTATATTGCAGTGCAAAAACTGAAAAAAATATAGTGGTTGTTTCACCCGATCCATGCATGCTGTTTACACCGGAGGAGAGTAGAGCAACTTCTCTGCATTTCCATATATATATATATACACACACAAAGTCCCCGCTTCCATCCAGAAAACATGCACTAAAAACATTAATTTTATTTTCATCCTTTAAAAAGATTATTTTATAAGAAAAAATGATTATTATATAATATTGTATAATAATGATCTTTTTAAAGGATGAAAATAAAATGTAAGTTTTTTAGTACATGTTTTCTGGATGGGAGCTGGGGACTGTAGGTGACCTGTATGAACGGGGCTGCGCCAGATATTTGGTGTCTTTTCAGCCCCGTTCGCTATAGTTTAAAATAGCCTGTATGCCAATATCAGGCGCATTACAGAGCGTCGCCAGAACTTTGTAATGCGCCTGATTTTGGGGGGCTAGAACTGTATGAAGCTATAGATTTATCCAGGCGCATTATTGCTGGAACAGGTAGAGCACTTTCAAAGTGGTTTACCTGAGCCAGAATTGACGTTTATGCACCAGAACGCGCCTGATTTATGACCCGCAGTAGAACAGGTTCATAAATCAGGCTCATTCTACAATACTGCCCTCTTTGTACACCACTGTATATTGTGGTTCATCTTCCGGTAGAAGACTTACAATATAAGTGGTGCTGAGATTAACATAATAGGAACAAACAGCCAGATATCGGCGTAAACACAATGCGAGCTGGCCTTATAAACGTGTCACAATCTGGAACCCTTAGGCTAAATCCACACAGCATTGGACAAAAAACATCCGAAAGTAGACCGATGCACGGCCACGTCTCTTGTCACATTTTGCACAAAAAACGTGGTCTGTTTTAGCTTTTTTTTGTCAGACGTACAATGTATTGGGAACTGACAGACAGACACCCGACGCCGGCGGGTTTTATAACATTTTACTAAAACCGCCGGCGCCAGAAAACGATCAGAAAAAAAAACAACCTATGTAGACTACAGGTTGTTTTTTCTATTAAAGTCTATGATCAGGCTGAACAGTCGTATTTTCAGTGGTTTTAGAGTCCTAAAACTGCCGAAAATATGATTGTTTTTCTACACAGTGTGGACATAGCTTTATGCTACTCGGTACAACCATCTTGCATCTCGGTCCACACCTGGACTACTCCTCACAAGACAACGCTCGTATACTGTCAGCATCACTATGCAGGTGTCAGGATGACATCCTCGAACTGGAGAACATGTCAACTTCATGCATCGATATCCAGTGAAGAGGGCAACAGGTCCCGTAAATCTAGCAGGTCACGAAGAGGGAAGTGTCAGGGCGAATTTGAATAAATTGCTACCAGTCTCCATTAGAGTCGTAGTGCGATGTGAAGGCCTCAGCATTGCTAAAAATGTATCCAAGGCAGGTGAGGTGCTTCACTCATGCGATGTATCTCCCTGCTTTAGTTTGTATAGGATTTGACTGCCTGTCTAAAGCATTTTACACTAAGGGTATGCTCACATGGCGTTTTTTGGGCCGGTTTTTTTTTTAGAGGGTTTTAGGCTATGTTCACACGGCTTATTCACGCCGTAATTGCGGGATGGATTTCGCCCGCAATTACGGCATGTGCTCGGCAGCGGGGGCCAGCAGCTCGCCGTCCCCATAGACATTCATTATCCACGGTGCGTATCCCAAAATAAGGCGAGCGGGGAGAAGAGATGGAATCCATAGTTCTCTATGAGAACTGTGCATTACCGTAATGACTGGGACGGATTTCAGCTCGTAATTCGCACAGTACGGCGCAAATTACGGACTGAAATCCGTCCCAAAATAAGCCGTGTGAACATAGCCTTAGACTCTGGAAAGAAAACAGCCCAAAATCAGCCTCAGACAAGCTTCAAATCATTCCTCATTGAATATAATGTAAAATACATCTTGTCATTCACATAAAGCGCACTTCACAAGCGTAACTGCGAGCCGTTTTTGGACGCAGTTACGGCCGTAAAAATAAGTGACGCGTTTTTCACTTATAAAATCCCCATAGGAAACAATGGGAATAAGATTTTTCAAAGTACATCTCTAATCAGGCGTGTTTTGATGCAGATTTGGACGCGTAAATTTACACTTCTCCACATGTATCCCTCGTTCCCATGGATTTTGGGATGTAATCCACATGCATTGTGCACCAAAATCCAGTGAATTCCACACGGGATCTGCATCCCTGTATCTTCAATAGGAATCTGAGCTGTATGAACTGTGATTTCAGACACAGGTTTGTTTCACTTAACAGGGTTTTTCTATGCCCTGTCCAACTAATGCAGGTTCCAACATGTAATTTGCATAAAAAAACCATGTAGAAAAAAGTATTTTTGTTAAAGGGGTTTTGCCACGATGTAATGTTGACGTGGGATCCTCCAAAATGGGTATTTAATCACTTTTCTAAATATATGTGATTACAAAAAGTGAAGCCTCTGAGAGCTACAGCATTTCTCAGTCCCCCTTAGTTACCTGAAAGTTTGCATTAGACACGACCAGAGGAGCTGACAGGCCGCGCTTGCGTGAAACACTTCTTATCTGATGATAAGGAAAATGAATGAGCTTTCAAGGGGCTGGGTAGAAAGATCAGTGTATGAGTCTGTCTGCTGCATAGAGAATCCACTGTTGTAAAGTTATTATTTGAGTTAAGTTTTGAGACGCTCCCTTATTCCTCACTCTCTGCTCACCCCCTCCCTCTCTCCCCTGCAGCCCGTTCATGACTCAGCATGATTTGTTTATATTCTACTTTGTGCTGATAAGGAGGTAAGTAACTCACGTCCTGGCAAAACCTCTTTAACACCAATATTTAGTAGCAATTTTTGTATTTTTATTTTTGGCAGTATTTTTTTTTTATTTTAATCTCAGCAGTCCTATGCAATTAAAAATGACATGGAAAATCTTGTCCTTTTCTAGCTTTGGTTGTGGAGAGATATAACTTCTGAATGACAAAACAGCCTAACCTAACCTTACTGTAGGTGCTGCTTATCTCAATGTAGTCTCAGTAGTCTAATTACCAATAGTAGGTAATGACAACTCTACTGTTCTCTGGACAGGGCTTGATAAGATCAGACTAGACCACAGGGCAAGGAAAATAGCAGTACATAAAAGGATAATGGGGTAATCTTTCTCCGCATGGGGGAGGCGGTTTCTTAACCCTTATCTGGTCCAGCTGATAGCACTTACACGTCTCAAGCCATAGCCAGCCTGGAAGAAGTGCTGTCAAGCAATCCTCTCAGTGCTGTGGTATAAGAGCTCACAAGGGACAAGCCAGAGACACAAGCAAAAAAGTCATGTACATAGAGGTACTTTAAAAAAAATTATATAAAAAAGAAACACAACCAACTAAAAACAAAAATCTATATAATAATCACATATTACTTGTCATTATGTAGAAAGCATCATTTTGATGGTAGTGTTTTTTTCCCCAGCAGCACAGATTTAATATCCGCTGGGGCCAGTCACTGGCTCCAGTGGTGTTGACACGTCACTGCTAGAACCAGTGAATGGCTGCAGTGGTCACATCTTGTGTGGACGTCATCGCTGCAGTTGGTAGAACAGAGACTTTAGGAGGACAGAGGAAGCAATGGCATGGGAGTGGTGAGCTATAGTGTTACTGTGTTATTATACACCGTTTCATGGGACTGGGCCACCCCTGGAAGCCTGTCTGATGCTCTGCTTTCACAATCTATCTTCCATAAAGGAGTCTTCATATACAACCATAAAAGGAGCAGGAGGACAAGGCCTTTGCTGCAGGGCACCGAGTACTGTCATTTTCATTAACCAGAACTACTATGTTTCCTTGAAAATAAGACACCCCCGAAAGTAAGACACAGCAGAGATTTTGTTGAATTCCCAAATATAAGGCATCCCCCCAAAATAAGACGTAGCGGAAATCATTGCTGCAGCTCGCCATACACAGGGCCATCCCTAAGGGTGGGCAGAGAGAAAGGTGGGGGTAGAGGGGGACGGGTGTACCCAAGCTCCGCTCACCCCGAGAAACGGCCCTGGGACACATTGTTGTAGCACCTGAGCAGGGAGGTCATGTGACTGATGTCACCACAGGTCCCGAACATCCAAAGGAGAGTAGACAGAAAGTACATGTAAGTAATAGAGGGAAGAGAACGGAGCAATGACACTGACACACACATCTCACAGGATGGCTGATGGGGCATGCTGGGACTTCTAGTTCTACAAGTCCTAGCATTTCACATTTGCCATCCTTTGAGATAAGTCACTGCAGCTGCATTAAAATGTCCTTTACATACATTCTATGGTTTATGACTCCAAACATCAAGACACACACACACCTGTGCGCCCCTACGGCAATGTGCTCCCCCCACACACACACACCTGTGCGCCCCTACGGCAATGTGCTCCCCCCCCCACACACACACCTGTGCGCCCCTACGGCAATGTGCTCCCCCCCCCACACACACCTGTGCGCCCCTACGGCAAGTGTGACAGACAGACAGACAGACAGACAGACAGACACAGACACACACACAGACACACACACACAGACACACACACACAGACACACACACACACCCCTATAATTTATTGTTGGAAAAATAAGACATCCCCTGAAAATAAGACATTGTGCATCTTTAGGAGCAAAAATTAATATAAGACGCTGTCTTATTTTCGGGGAAACAGGGCATGGCTGTTGTTTGCCTGGGATATATGTTGGATACAGGCCAAGAGATGTAGAACTCCTTCTTCTGCCATCAAGTCAGAGATGACCACCTGGTCCAAATGTTAACACTGTTAAAGGGGTCTTCCAAGAATTTACATAAAAAAAAAACGAAAAAAAAAAACCCACCTCCCTGTGCTAAATTAGAAAAGTATTCCATCCTTACATCTCCCATCGCCAGAGCTTCAGGGTCCTCACTGATGGCATCACGTTCATGAATCATATGATGCTGTAGCCAATCACTGACCTCTGTGGTCACATGATGTTCATGTAGGCATGTGACTGCTGACACCAGAGATTGGCTGCAGCATCATGTGATCCATGGACATGATGTCATCACACAGGGAACAGTGGGAAACTGTGGAGCTCTAAAAATGTTACAAGTGGGGTTATTTTGTATTTTAGCAAAGGGGGGGGGGGGGTGGGTGTAGGGAGGTTTGGGAAGTCTTGGAAAACCCATTTAAGGATTTTTGCCCTCTATCATTTTTACCTATATTTTTCTAAAAAACCTTTTAAAAGATGACATAATACTTTTTTATTACTTTATTATGGCAATGTTGTGGAAAGTGTTAGGTGAAATGTCTATTTCATACTTAGATGGCGCTTGTGTCTAGGCACATCCTGTTGGTGTTAAAGTGGTTGTCTCACTACAAGGATTGGTGTTTATGTTAAAGATCTTGCAAGAACAAGTCACTTTGCAATATGTCTCCATTAACCACATCCTACCTATTCCTAGATATTCCCTCTTGTATGGGCTGCCTCAGGTCACTATAGCTACAGACCCCGTTTGATCTCTCCTGATAGGCTGCCAGCACTGTCACTATAGCTACAGACCTGGTGTCCTCAGCAGCTCATCACTGCAGGCCAGTAGTAGCCAGTAAACATGTCTCTGAATTCAAAAATAAAACCATGAAAAAAAGGACTGAGGGTAAGATGATATCAATGTAGGAGACAACCCCTTTAGGGTTAATACACGTGCTTGGTACAAAGATGGGTCAAGGAATTACACAAATTTCATTATACAACTACACGCATAGGAGACACCGAGACTGATAAGAGGAACAAATAGAGACAGTTTATGTATGCCAAATGATATCTACATACTACTTCGCTCACGGCACGTAAAAGATGCCTATATAACCTGCTGTTGCTTAATAAAGGACAGGAAATGCTGCCGACCTTGACTGTGTGTGTGTGTTTTCCTCGTGTAAATGTGCATAAATTCTAGAGAAAAATTTTGGTTCTCCCACTTGGGGCGTAGGAAAACCCCCTTTGTGGTTCCCTCCAAAACAGTAATAGAA
>JAODAL010022617.1:0-64331 GCA_025379985.1 Phyllomedusa bahiana
TGACCTTCCTTTTTTTAAAATCATGAAAGTTTTCCAACAATTTTTGGGAGGGGTTTGTTTAAAAAAAAATTTCTGCGTTTTCTCCCATTTTAACCCCTCTTGAATGCAATGTTTGTACTATGGACTCTGTTTACATTGCAGTACTGATACTACTAAGTTCACCAAGCAAGTAAGTTGGGGGTGCATAAGCACTGGAGCAGAGCAGGGTTTATCGGGTGATTAATGTCTATTTTATTATTTCCACTTTTTGACAAGCCAGTCTTTTCAAACAGCTGGATGACCTTCTTGACATACATTTTCATGTATCAGAAAGTCTATCTATCTATTAATTCTTTGTGATTGTCCTAATAGTGATTTCCTATAGTTCAATATAAGTGGAAACATTTATAGATGGTAAGTAAGGATTCTGAAGATTATTCCAATGTCATTGCTGCGATAAATATTCATAGTGCGACATGTTTGATCGGGATTTGCGCCTGTTTTCTGGCAAAAACGGCGCCTCACCAGTCTGAATCCTCTGTCGGACGCAGGGATGCGATGTTAGGCGCAGCCTTCGACACTTTCGGATGCTCCTAACATGAAGGGCCATGTAATGGGTGCAGTGTGGGCGTCCTGGGGCGGGACGCGGCACATTCGATTACTCCAAAGCATGCATGATCGCGGCTCGGCAAAGTGCAGCGCATTGCAGCGCTCGCCAGCTCCGACAGGCAGACCTAGTTGAAGTTGGTCTAAATGAGCCGGAGGAGGCGAAGTGAAGCGAGAAACATACATGAGAGGAAACATATAGAAGATCGCAAAAGAAATCCATCTCGGCTCTCAGCTCCGTGAGGCATGGAGTATGATTCCAAAAATCTTTTTTATTACGTGTTAAAACAGAAAAAGAGCTCAAACCTTCTAAAAAAAAACATAAATAAAATCACTTTCCAAAAATCAAGAACGGCGCAACATCAGGAATTAAGATCTTGGAAATTGCCGGGAAATACAGTAATACAAATTCTGTAAGTGCTTCTTTAATTGGTCGGCAGAAACCAGCCAATCAGAATAGGAGCGAGAGTGAACCATTATAACCTATGGAAAAGTATTGACTATTGAAGTATTGGCATGGACAACCGTTGTTTAGGACCGACAGGAGCGACAGCCATGGGAGAGACCACTGCAGCCGACTGCTGCTGCTGAGAGGCGATGAGCTGCTGCATCATAGTGGAAAGCTGATCGAGCTGCTGCGCTTGCTGCACAATCTGTTTTGATTGCTTGACTCCGACGGTGGTGATGTTGGCGACGCTCGGTAGACACCTTGGCGGGATCTATGGCCTGATCTTACTGTCACAGTCTGCAGTAGTGGATCCACTGGACCACCTCAAGCAATGGAGAAAGCCACGCCAGGGAGTGGAATCTAAGTAGGTCCCAGTTTTCACCAGAGCCTGCCGCAAAGCGGGATGGACTTGCTGCGGCGGGAGTCTACCAGGTCGCTACCCCTGACGTGACTTGCTTGCGGAGGCAGCCGAGGTATAGCGTGGTACAGAATCGTCAGGCAGGCTCATAGTCGGGGACAGGCAGAAGGTCAGGGCAGACGGCTATGGTTCGAGGTCATGGACAGGCAGAAGGTCAGGGCAAGTGGCAAGATTCGTGGTAGAAGGACGGAGGCAAACAGTTCGGTACACGGTAATCAGAACAAGGCTTAGGAATGCTTTCTCAATAGGCTAATGGCACTAAATATCCGGCAAGGTCACTAGGAAGAGGCTGGCTTAAATAGGGGCAGTAACCGGCAATAACCAATTACTGGTGCACCGACCCTTTAAATTTAACACTGCTGGCGCGCGCGCCCTAGGGAGCGGGGACGCGCGCTCCGCGGGACAGAGGCTTTCATCCCGGAGCATGGTCGGGTTTAAGTGATTGGGGGACAGATGGGGGACCGTGCGCGCCTGCGACCAGACATGTGCGACCCGGGGCATCCGTGACAGTACCCTCCCATTTGCCCCCCCCCCCTCCTTCTGGCCTGAATAAATCTCCGGATAACGTTACAGTCCAGGATATTGTCCTCTGGTTCCCAGGACCTTTCTTCGGGCCTGAATCCCTTCCAGTCAATGAGGAACAGGCGTGTCCCTCTGATTGTTTTCATGTCCAGAATTTCCTTTATCGTAAAGACATTTTTTGGGGGCGTCCAGCCTCCGGAGTGGGGAGAAATCTTTCCGAGAGAAAAAATATAGGAAGACAGGCTTCAGAAGAGAGAAATGGAAGGGGTTCGGGCCCTCATATTGGGAGGCAGGCGGAGCTTGTAGGCCACTGGGTTTAGGCGTTTCAGCACCACGAACGGTCCCAAGAACCGAGGACCAAGCCTATAACCCGGGATCTTGAGGCGGATATACTTTGCCGACAACCACACCTTGTCACCCGCAGAGAAGATGGGAGGAGGTCTTCGCTTTCTGTCAGCTTGTATCTTGTTACGAGCGGAAGCCTGGAGTAGAGATTGGCGTGTCTGGTTTCAAATGGCGGTTAGGTTCTTGACAAATCTTCCACAGGGGGACCTCCGAGGCACAGAGAGGAGGAGTGGGCGGGGATGCCCCCCGTAGACAATAAAAAAAGGGGGCGGGAAACCGGCAGACTGGGGAGTCTGACGAAAAAATAAAAAAAAATTTCGCCCAGGGTAACAGATTTCCCCCGTCGTTCGTCGAGCAAAACAAAGTCCGCAAAAAGGCGCCCAGTTTTCGGGAAACCCCTTCCACCTCCCCTTTGGGATTGAGGGTAAAGGGGGCCCCGGGGGAAAAAAATCCAATTTTTTACTTGTAGTGGTTACGAGGGAGCGCCAAAACCTCGAAAAAATTGAACCCCCCCCGATCAAGACAATTTTGGGCGGGCAGCCCATGTACCGAAAAATTTCTGGAAAAAAAACGCTGTAAAATGGGGGCAGGGGGAACCCTCAAGCAACGAAAATGGACATTTTAAAGAAAACATTGTGATCCCCCCAAATCACGGTATTCCAGAGAAAGGCGATTGGTCCGTAATAAAATCCTGGCCCGTGGGTCCGGGGACATTCGGAATAGCAATGGCTCCCAGCAGACCTGGGTTTGAATGGGGGACTTGTTGCGGGCACCCCGAGGTGCATGAAATCCACCCCCAAAAATTTACGAACGTTTTTTGGCAAAAGTGGGCCCCAATAGGAAAAACGGGAAAATAAGGGGATGAAAGATTTCTTTTACTCCCCCGGGTTTTTTCCACTCAAGAGCAATGTCCCCAATGGGGTATTTTTCCTTTTGTTTGAGGCCCGGGGCAATAAGTCTTGCCGGGGGAATTTTCGCTGGGAATTCTATGGGGGGAGCAGGTTTAGGGCCTTTTGGGGGGGATTTAAATGCCGGGGGTTTCTGGTTCGTTCCCAACCCCGTCAGAAGGCAAAGGGAGGGGTTCAAACGGCCTTGGGCGTTTTTCTCCGCGGGGCCGGGAAAAAAATGAATAAGAAAGGTTTTAAAAATGGGAAAGAATTTGAGGGCCATCGTGCCCCGGCGCGGGGTTTTGAAGCTGGGCCGGGCTGGAGGTTTTTTGGAGGTTTTTGTGGCGGTGTAAAATATTGAAAGGGTGTGGAGCCCCCTTTCCAAAAAGATAGCGGCATTCTTCTAGGGGTAGCTTTAAAAGGGCCCGAATTTCAGTCTCCAATTTGCGTAAAATTTTTTTTCACAGTTGAAAAAGGTTTTTTGAGAAAATAACCCCAAACCCCTTTGGGGTTTTTGCCTTTTGGGGCCCCCTTTTGAGGGGAAAATACAGTCCGGGCAAAACCCCCCCCGGGGGGATCGGGCTTCCTAGAAGAAGGGGTTTTTTCCCGTGTCCCGGGCGTGTGGGGTACCCGGGGCCCGGGGGGGAATGCAGACTTAAACTTGGGAAAACTTCCTCTGCCCCCAACCTAAGGGGTTTAAAGTTTCCCTTTTTTGGGTTTAAAACCACTTTAAAGGGGACAAAAGTGAGGAAAAGTGGGGGCAAAAAACTTTTCTTAAATAGTTGGCGAAGCCCCCGGGAAACCCTTTTTTAAAGGGCCCCGGGGCCACGGGTTTGGCCACCGGAAAGGCCCGGGAGACAATTTTGGCAGGATCCTTTTCCGGCCCCTTTTCCAAAAAATAATTTTAAACCGAGGAATGGAAAGGGTTTTCTTATTTGGGAACCCAAACTTTTTTTTGGTTTTGGGGGTAGAGGCGGTTTTTTCCCCCAAAAAACCCGGGAAGGGGCCTTTACCGGGACATGACTGACGTGGAATTCCGGGGCTATGGGAGAAATTGAATGTCGTTTCCCGATAGGGCAACGACCCCAGGAATACAGTAGGTTTTGGAATTTTGGGTTTTGACGAATCCTGGAAAAAAATGCTGGAGCGTTTGGGAAAGACCCCAAAAGGGGATGACCAGGGACCCCGAAAATGCCCATCTCGAGTTTGAAAGGCCCTCCCTTTCCCCTGTCCCCTCACAATTCGAATCAGGGTTTTAGGCCCCAGTAGGTCCCTTTACTTCGTGGGGAAGAAGGGGAACTGGGGCCATCGGCAGGGAAAACCCGAGCGGTCAGCCCAATGCCTTTTCAGTTTCCTTGGGTGCTTCTAGTCTGCCCGCTTGGGGGATGTGACTTTCAGGGAAAAGGAAAGTCACCTGTAATGATGATGACATTGCGGATCCAATGTGGTCTTTTGAGCAGCAGCTGGTGAGTGCATCATCAGTAGAGGAGGATGATGGTTTAGTGTCAGTGCGGATATGGCTTCAGAAAGGGTGAGGGCGGTCGTACAAGTCCGCTGACATTAATCTGCAAGCCATGGTCAGTGGTGGCAGCGGGAACACCGCTACTAGGTTTTCACCGTCGAAGATGTCCTGTGATGCTGGGCCTTTTTTCATCAAGTCTCAGAGTCGCCGACTGATGTCATATGCCGGATTTGCCGTCAACTTGTAAGTAGAGGAAAGAATCTAAAGAATTTAACCACCACCAGCATGAACAGGCACATGCATGTAAAAGTCACATGCTTTGGAAGAGTCACTTGGAGAAAAAAGGCCACACGTCCTGGGCATCCAGCCACCGTGACATCTTCTGCCTCCTCCTCTTCCATCGCGTCCAAACCCATGTGGTCCTATGCTGTCATTGTGGCAGAGCAGCATCAGCAAGCACCATCCCCAGTCCCAGACAATGTCGACCGATTGCCATCACCAGCAACACAGTCTACACCTTCCCCTTCCACCAGTCTGACCTGCACGCCATACAGCGGCCAGTCAAGCAGTCAGCCTTCTGTGTACCAGGTGTGGAAGCATAAGAAACGCTTTTACCCCAACCAGCCAAAAGCCCGAATGTCGGCACTGCCTGGCTGTTGGCCTTGGAAATGTTGCCTTTCCGCCTGGCGGACACAGATGGGTTCCGCAACATCATGACTCTGATATGCCCCCAATATCATATGGCGAGCAGGCATTTCTTTGCCAGAAAAGCTGTCCCTGTCCTGGCCAACCACGTTGCAGAAAAGATCTCCAGTGCATTGGCTGCATCTGTGTCCACCAAAGTCCATCTCACTAAAGACACATGGACTAGTAAGCATGGTCAAGGGCGTTACATCTCACTGATTGCTCACTGGGTGAGTTGGATGGATGATAATGCCTGGATGATGGGTCTCGGTTTCAGCTGACACTCTGCCACACTGCAGGGATGGTGCAGAATCCTTATCCTCAACTTCCACGGGTAGCAAGAGAAACCAGGCCGTTCTGAAATTAATGTGTCTTGGAAACTGTCAACACACAGGTCAAGAGCTGTGGATGGCTCTACGCACTCAGAACAACCAGTGGTTGGGTGCTAAGAACCTGGCGCCAGGCAATGTGTTGTGCGACAATGGGAGAAATTGCCTTGCTGCCCTTAGTATCGGTAGACTTATGCACATCCCTTGCCTGACACACATCATGAACTTGGTTGTGCAGAAATTTCTTAAGTGCTAACAGGATCTTGAATGTCTGCTGTGGAAAGCTCGAGGTCTTAGCTTACACTTCTGGCGTTCGCACCCTGCTTTGACATGACTGGCAGCATGATCTGGGCCTTCCCGCCAACCGTCTCATTGTTGTCGTGGCAACACACTGAATTCCACATGCCACATGCTCCAGCGATTGTGGCAGCAGCATAATGCAGTATGAAGTGTCGCATGGCCTCACGAGCAGTGGTGCGGATCTCAGGGTGTTGAGCCATAGACAGTGGAGGCAGGTGAAAGATCTCTGCAACATCCTTGACAGTTTTGAAAACGCAACCAAAATGGTCAGTTGGGACAATGGCATTGTCAACATGACCATTGTGGTCATATTTTTACTGGAACAAGTGTCAGACTCTCTGCCGCAGCAGGTCTTGGCAGTGATGGAGGAGGATGAGACAGACACAGAGACCTACTCGCCAGAGGATGTAGAAGGTCCGACTGTTTCCCAATTGTATCGGTCTTCTTTAAGCGAAGGTTCGAGGTACAGGGCGGGTACAGGATGGCAGTTCAGCTCAGAGAGTAGAGGACGTTACGCTACCCAGGGCTATGGTGACGGTTAGGTTGAGGAAGTGGAAGAGGATGATGAGGCAGGGGTGGACACCACCGCTACCGATTACCCTTCTGTGTTAAGAGGTTGGCACAGATTCCAGGAGGAGGAAAAAGAGGAAGAATATGTGGTTAGTGCCCCTCGACCCCTAGGCTTGGGAGATCCTGGCAGCATCTCACACATGAGTGCTTGGATGCTACATTACCTGCAACATGACCCACACATCAAGGCAATCAAAATTCACAGCGATTACTGGGTGGCCACCCTCCTAGATCCACGTTACAAATCAAAGTGAACACTTTCCTTTCACCCACACATATTGACAGTAGAATGCAGGAATTTGAGACAGTGCTCATTGAACAACTTGAGACATCTGTTGCATCTTCCTCACACTAATATTGTGGTGAAACAACATCAGCAACTTGACAGCAGTAGAATGGCAAGTAGCCACTGCAGCAGCAGCAGGCAGTGCGGTAGAACTCACTGGTTAACATTTGAATGAATGGCCTGAGCTTGCTCGACACGCCATACAAATTTTATCCTGCCCAGTGCCAGCGTTATCTCAGAACGCACCTTCAGCCCAGCTGGCGGGGTGATAACTGACAAATGTATCCATCTTTCCCCTGAGAATGTGGATCATTTGACATTTATCAAAATGAATCAAGCGTGGATCTCTGAAGTTTTTGTTGTCCTGGTAGCACGTCTTCTTCACAATGTGTAGTACACATTCCATCAGTCACCTATAAAAATCAGTCATCACTTGGTCTGCAGTAAGTAATCTATTAACCGTTTCAGGCCCCATACAGCCAAATTAAATGGGCCCTCAACCCATTACCACTTCCTATTTTTTTAACATATTTGTGGGCAGCTTTTTGATTAGGGACCATGACAGGAGTACTGCCCCTGGTGGTAGCAGCTGCTAAGGGGTCCAGCATACTGAAGTATCCCAAAAGTCCCTTTGACACATGAGAAGACACCGGTATAGGAAATGGCATATGGTAACTGGCATGGGTGCCAATAGGGCAGTACTCCTGTCAGAGTCCCTAATCAAAAATGGGCCCAGTGATATGTTAAAAAATAGGAACTATTAATGGGTGGGGGCCCCATTTCATTTAGCTGCATGGGGCCATGAAACAGTTAATAGATGACTGAGGGCAGCCCTGGCTGCCACTACACCTTGTATAACTACGGCCTGGCAGCTGAACCTTCATGTTCCCTGTTGGGATGTTCTTGCTTCCACCACATGTATGACATGTTCCTGAGCTCTGGTGAAAAAAGTGATAGGGGGCTTCTGCCAGTTACCATGTGTGATTTACAATACCGGCATCTTCTTATGTGTCAAAGGGACCCCGTAACAGCTGCTACCGCTGCACCTCATATCGCTATGCAGTCCTCATCTTTTCGATTAGCCATTGAAAGGAATGAATGATTCTAGCCTGTGAATTTTTTTATGGGACTCTTAGAGCCAAATTGTTTTCACTGTCGTGAAGTTGTTCCACTTATCCATTTTACTCTTATGGAAGGTAATTGCGGCTTCTCCTCACCTGTGTTAGAATAAAAATTAACCTGAACCTGAATATTTTTTGCAATGTTTTAATGTGCAACATCATTGAAACTTCCTTTCGGACCCCTGTTGAAAATGAGGACAATGTTTTTAGTCCCTTTGGCTTGATTTCTGCACCATGGTGTTTAACCACTGTACAGGAAACTGTAAAGCAGCCCCATTCAGTTGGTTTTTAGACAGCGCTGATTGAAGAAGTAGCAGTGCTCAACCTGCTGTGGTTCTCATTTATTCTAAATGTTGTAGGATTTCCAGCAACCAAATCCGCAACAATCAGCAAGTGATTCTTTAAACATGTTTATTGATATTGACATGTACAGATATGAAAATCAATATAATCAAAAGAGTAGATTCACAACGGTTATACAAAGGATGGTAGAACTATTCGATATCATCTGGTAGAAATCAGTACATGTTCAGATGAGCATGAGAAGCAGTAAAACAGAAAACAGTAAACAACTAACCGAGGTTATATTATGAGCAAATATTGGTAGAAGAAACATTAAATCAATAATACAGGTGTTATAAACCTTCAGGTGAGTAATACCTGGAGGAAATCCAAGTATCCCATAGAGAGCGTTTTTTGTGAGAGTAAAAAGGGGGATCAGTCAACCTTAGTTCACAGGCGCAGCTAAAATTTATACAGCGGATAACCTCCGTAATAGAAGGGGCCTTAGGGTCCTTCCAGTGATATGCTATAGCTGTTCTAGCGGCAATTAATATGTGAAATCAGCAACTGATTCTATAGCTTAACGAATGCTAAAAAGCCATTATTTAGTAAAGGATCAGTATGTTGTATTAAAAATAACACTAAAGAGTTGATAATTAATTTCCTATAACTATGTGCTACCAAAGAAAATTAATGACCAAATCCATTTCTAATATATGCAAAAAAAGTAAACCAAAGTGAAAAGGACAATATTCAAAGGGTTCTATTGTCAAGAAAAAAAGTAAAAAAAGAAATAGAGGGACATAATGTAGTTAATAAGTTATATTCATGTCAAATACTTTGTACATTAGCACAGTAATACACTGAATTTGCAATACTACAGATGAATTGTACTTTGACACTTGTTACCCAGCAAATTGCACTTGCAACTGCAATGTCATATGGTGATGTAGAGAAGGACAAAACTCACAGTACAATGGTTCTTTTGCAAAGAATATCATTTTGTGCAGCTTACTGTGATCTTAAAAAAAAGTTCCATTAGCTTCAAAATAGAGGGAATGTTTTAGTGTTCAAGCAATGTAACATACATTATATTCACTGAACTTTAAAAAGTTTGCACAAAAGAATATCCACCAAAACACAGAAACAGACACATAAATAAATCACAAGAGTAACATCAATTATGTGTGTTTTTTTACTACAGAGAAATTTATATTTCCTATCTCTGTCACAGCAGCCATTTTTGCAAAAGTGACAATGGGATCAGTCACCATATTTTTGATACTTAAATTACTTTCTCAGGAACAGAGGATAAAGGGCATTTTCCAACAAACTAATACAAATGTAGCATCAGAACTGGTTGACATTTGCAAAAATGGGCACTAATACAGTATTGATAAATGCCAATATCTCTGTAAAGAAAAAAAACAGTCTGGATTATGTGATGGGTATACAGTAGTCCTAGTGTTGTCAAGATTTATAGGCTATATAATTTATACTACTGGTAGTACCTTTAAATTACATTATCTCCAGGAATAATACATATATTTCAATTATGGTACAAAACTGCTGATATGTAAATCATGTCAATCCTTTATATCAGCATCAAACTAGAGCTTCTTTTTAAGTTACTTCGTTATTAATATTTATCAATAAAAGTTATGTCAGGAGTTTCACTTATTTTAAGAAGTCAACATATGGAACAAAGTAAAATATCTTCAATGATCTCATCCATAGTCCTACTGGCACCGATAACCATAGCTTTTATCTTCGAACATTGCATGTAGATGCATGTACAATTTTTAATGCTTTCCTGATTCATTTCTCCTTCCACTGAGCCATTACCAAAATCAAACAGGCTGCCACACAGCTTTCCTGAATTCTACTTGTTATGTAATTTCCAGATATTTATCTGTATCAGAGGTTCCATTAGGAGCCGACACTGCAGAATCTGGCTACAATAATGAAAAATGCAGTATAACACACAGTCCTGTTTTTTCCATAGAAATGATTGAAATCATGACAGAAACCAGACAGACTACTTGTAATCAATGAGATCTATCAGACACTGTTAGTGTCCTGATTTAACAAATCCAGCTCCACCTCTGTTATTGAGGCTCCAAACAGAACATTCAACATAGATGTGAAGCTAACCTTACATGTTATTTTGGAACCTGTCTATGTCTGTGTTGTATGTGGCGAACAGACATTCACAACTAGTGTTGAGCGATTTTTATCGACAAAGTTGAAATCGGCAAGGTTTTTATGGTGATCGAAATTTCCAGAGATCATGCGATAATTAAGGTTAAAATCTTGTGCATCATCCTTTTAAGATCGCGCCTTTTTCGGTCGAGTTCTGTAATTTTGGCGGCCAGCAATGAGATTACAGAATAGAGCAGGGTGAGATGTGTGTGCGACGCATGACACTGGGAAGTGTATGGGTTCCTGCGATTGGGCTGGAAAAATACATGACCTCGTTTTACATAGAAACAGCGATTCCTGTTTCAGCTCAGTGTCTATCAGCGTCTCATGGGATAGGGAGCTGACGCTCTGCTGTGGCCAAACAGCTCAGCGGAAATTAGTCTTTTTCTGCCAGAGAAACCTCTTATATTAGCTGTGATCCTTCCAATTTAGTAGATTAGAGATTTTGAACATTATATTGTTAGTTAGACTAGAAATATTAAAGCAGCATCTACAACTGTAATTCTCGGCAGCAGCGGTGGGAGCGGGGGGGGGGGGCCCGTGGCGAACACAGACAAGCTCTTCTATAAAAGAACACTGGATAAAGTTCTCACCAAGACATACGTGTAGACATTGTAGTGGAAGAATCTTTATTATTAACAGTTTGCTATTGAAATATTTCTGGATCTGGGCAGCCTGAACTTATATTGGATTAACTTCATTTCTCAGTAACTGCAGGTCTCTTTGTTCAGCTGCACAAAACTCCACTTTTATTATCAGTATTACTTTTCAGATAGGTGTTCATTTTACCCATTACACCTGTGACTGTTGATATTTCCACAATTGCAACTTAAATTACAAACCAAGCAATCTTGTAGTAGAAGGTTTGTTTGTTTGCCTAAAATTACCGTGTTATCGTAATCGAAAACAATCACAGTTACGTGTTTTTTGACTTTTGCGACAACCAGCACTGTTCATTGAAGCGAGAATCTACGTTAAATCTTCAAAACAGCAATTCCAATATTCACCACAGTGAATTGAAAGGTGCATAAAAAATACCGTTTATTATATAAAAACACTAACAGTTACGTGTTTTGAATTTTGTGCGCCCCCCAGCATGTTCATTGACGCAGCATCTACCAAAATCTTAATAACAAGCAATTCTATATTCACCCAACAGTGGTGAATTGAAAGGTGCAAAAAATACCGTTTATTATATACAAAACATAACAGTTACGTATTTTTTGACTTTTGCGGCACCCCAGCCATGTTCATTGACGCAGCATCTACGTAAATCTTCAAAAAGCAATTCTATTTCACCACAGGTGAATTGAAGGTGCCAAAAAATACCGTTTATTATATCAAAAAATAAAGTTTATATGTGTTTTTTGACTCTTTGCGCACCCAGCACTGTTCATTGACGCTGCATATACGTAAATCTTATACAGCTAATTCTATATCACCACAGGTGAATTGAAAGGTGCAGAAAAAACCGGTTATTATATCAAACATAACAAGCTTAGGTTGTTTTTTGACTTTTGCGCCCAACAGCACTGTTCATGACGCTAGCATCTACGTAAATCCTCTAACTCAGCAATTCTATATAATACCACAGGTGAATTGAGAGGTGCAAAAAAAAATACCGTTGATTATCATCAAAACATAACAGTTTACGTGTTTTTTTAACTTTTGCCACCAGAACTGTTCATTGACGCAGCATTACGTAAATCTTCAAACTGCAATTCTATATTCACCACAGCCGTGAATTGAAAGGTGCAAAAAATACCGTTTATTATATCAAAACATAAGAGAACTTATGTGTTTTTTGAAACTTGCGCACCCAGCACTGTTCATTGACGCAGCATCTGACGTAAATCTTAAAAACAGCAATTCTATATTCACCCCACAGGTGAATTGAAAGGTGCAAGAAATACCGTCTTTATTATATACAAAACATAACAGTTAGGGTTTTTTTGACTTTGAGCACCAGCACGTGTTCATTGACGCAGCATCTACGTAAATCTTAAAAACATGCAATTCTAGATTCACACAGGTGATTTGAAAGGTGCAAAAAAATACCGTTTATAATATCAAAACATAACAGTTACGTGTTTTTTTAACTTTTGCGCACCCTGCACCGTTCATGACGCAGCATCTAGTAAATCTTTAAAACAGCAATTCTATATTCAACCACAGGTGAATTGAAGGTGGCAAAAAAATACCGTTTATATATCTAACATAACAGTTACGTGTTTTTTTTTTTACTTTTGCGCACCCCAGCATGTTCATTGAGCAGATCTAACGTAAATCTTTTGTAAAAACAGCAATTCTATATTCACCACAGTGTGAATTGAAAGATTGCAGAAAAAATACCGTTTAATTATATCAATAACTTAACCAGTTACCCGTGTTTTTTGACTTTTGCGCACCCAGCACTGTTAATTACCGGCTAGCATCTACGTAAATCTTAAAACAGCAATGTCTATATTCAAAACAGGTGAATTGAAAGGTGCAAAAATACCGTTTATTATATCAAAACATAACAGTTACGTGTTTTTTGACTTTTGAGCACCAGCAACTGTTCATGTGACGCAGGCTCTACGTAAATCTTAAAAACAGCAATTCTATATTCCCACCAGTGAATTGAAAGGAATAAGTGCAGAAAAAAATTACCCGTTTCTTATATCAAAACATAACAGTTACGTGTTTTTTTGCTCCTTTTTGCGCAACCAGGACTGTTCATTGACGCAGCATCAGCATCTACTGTAAATCTTAAAACAGCAATTCTATATTCACCACAGGTGAATTGAAAGGTGCAAAAATTACCGTTTATTTTATCAAAATACATGACAGATACGTGTTTTTGGGACTTTTGCCAGTCCAGATTTGTTGATAGACACCTTGCAGTTAAATTTGAATCCAGAAATCTTTGTTTGATTAGAGGGTATTTGAGAATAGCTGTGATTTGCCGTCTTTTAATAAGCTGACTTTCCAAGAAACCTATTCCATACCTTCTCAAATTTTTATATTTCTGAACATGGTGCGGAAATGCAGGGTGAGTAAGCGAGCAAAGAGGGGGGTAGCACATGGACGGGTAGAGGTATGAAAAAGAAGTGCTCCTTCCAGTGGATGGCGAACTACACGCATGCCAGCGGATGTCAGCTTCAGGACCGTCACAGGCCTGTCATCGCTGGGTCAGGGCCCTGTGAATCTAAGTAAACGAATCATCGTCGCCAATCTGTCCTTCAGTGGTTAATGAACCTGTTCTAGCAGCTCTTACCTACTCGTTCCTTCGACAGTCTACGGCACAAATGTCGTCATCAGCATCATTCAGCATTCGTCTCTCCATCCAACATGAAGCAGCCCAAATGTCAAACTCGTGTACCCTCCACTGTGGATAATCCATTGTCTGAAGACCTCTTTGATGACAAAATGCGCGGTCGCGGGGTCAGAAGGGCATGTTAACAAATAGATCAAGAGGATGATTTAGTCTGCTCTGACGCCCTGTTATGATGCATCAGAGGAGGTGAAGGAAGCGGTCAATCGGGCCAAAAAATCCCGGGCAGGTCGGCCAACGGCCTTTGCAGCAGTGCCACCTTGCTTGTAGCCCGCAGCTTCTGATGCAGAAAAGTCAGGACGACCATGTCACCTGTGTTGATGATGATTGATGACGGAATTGCGGATCCATCCTGTGGTCTTTTCGCAGAATTTGCTTGCGAGCGCCTTCATCAGTGGACGAGGAGAAGACGATGGGGTGGGTTAGTGTCAATAGATGTCACCCCGCCACCAAAAAAGGGAGAGGAGCGGTCGCAGGAAGTCCGGGATATGATTCCGCCAGCCTACGGTCAGCTTGCAAACCCCGTCCTCGCTTATGCGTCAAAAAGGTCCAGGTACTCTCAAGCCTGGTCTTCTTTGAGCAAGCCTCTTGATTCACCCAGCGATGTCATATGCCGCCTTTGACGTAAACGCATAAGTAGAGGCAAGAACCATAAATGGTTTAACACCACCCAAAATGGCTATCACATTCAGGCGAAATGCATGAGTGAAATGGAGGGAACACTTTGCCAAAAAGGGCCAGACCGACGCCCGGGCCTCCTAACCACTGTCACACCCTCTGTCTCAGCTCCTCCTCCTGCGCCACCACCAAGCGTTCCTCAAGCTCCATGTCTTCTCGAATCATGATCAGGGATCAGCCTCTCTTACAGCCTCACCGTAGGCACAAGTACCACCAAGCACACCAGAGACCCATCCTACCCATTCTCTTCCGCCTGTTTGATGATCCTGCAAGCCGTTCGTTTACAGCGGCCAGTCAGCAGCAGGCCCTTCCGTGTCTTCCCAGGGTTGGGAGCAGGAAAACGATAACACTTTAACCCAACATACCAAAGCCTAAGTCTGAATGTCGGGCAATTGCCTAGGCTTTATGGCCTTGGAAAGTTGCCTTTCGTCTTGGTGGAACAGATGGGTTTCCGCCACGCTTCATGCGCCCTCGCTTGACCCCATACCAGATGCCCGAGCAGCATTTCTTTGCCAGAAAAAAGCCGTCCTGCCATGGCCAGGCCACGTGTCATCTAAAATTTCAAGCGCGTTTTGTCTGCATCTGTGTACGGAAAATAGTCCACTCTCACCACCCGGAAACTTGGACTAGTAAGCACGGCACAAGGCCGCTATATCTCTGTGTGACAGTTCACTGGGTGAGCCTGGGTTGATGTCTCTGGGGGTGACGGTGGCTCTAAGGCTCGGCGCACCCTCTTCACAAAAACAGCAGGGGTGGTGCAAGGGCTCTTTCCCCAAAGTCCTCTGGTGGCAATCAACGTGCCCAGAGACACCAGGCCGTGTTGAAATTAATCTGCCTTGGAGACACGTCCACATCACAGGCAGGAGCTGTGGACGGCTCTAAGCAACGAGGAGCTGACCGAGCGCTGAGATGGGTGACAAGAACCTTTTGCCAGGCAAGGTGGGTGTGCGTACGATAACGGGCGAAATCTGCTGGCCGCCTTAAAGATATGTAGGCTGGGAACATCCATTGCCTGGACTGTTCATGAACCTGTTGTCCAGAAATGTCACATAAAGAGCTATCACCGGGGGTCTGGACTGCCTGCTGAAGAAGGCTCGAGGTCTGAGTTAGCAACTTACGCCGTACGGCACCCCTGCCTCTCGTCCCGCCTGGCCTGCGTTTGCAGAGTCAGCTCGGACCTTTCCCCCCCGTCACACGTCTCATTGTGAGTGGCAACACGCTGGAATTCCACCTCCAATGATCCAGCGCGATCTGTGCAAGCAGCGCAATGCCATTACGCAGTACGAGGACGTGACACCCATGGGGGGCCTGTACACAGAGGCAGCGCAGGTACGGACCTCGGGGTGTGAACCACAGAGAGTGGAGGCAGGTGAAAGAGCTCCTGCACCATCCTTGCCAGGTTTTGAAGAAGCCACCACTCAAATGGTCATTGCGGACAATGCCTTGTCAACATGGGCATTTTGGGTGGATCTTAGTTTGGACACGATCGTGGACACTCTGAAATCCAACAAGTCCGCCAGCGGACGGAGGGAGGGGGGGGGGGGAAGGAGACGGACCACAGATGCAGACCACGGAGCCTTTCTCCTTCGTCAAATCCACAAGGCCCACAGTTTCACAATTTCATCGGTCTTCATTAGGCAGTGGTTTCGGGGTCCAGAGCTAGTGCAAGTGGCGCCATCAGCTCTCAGGGTCGCATCATCTCAGGCAAGTCAGTGCTGTGTTTTGAAGCTGGTGCCGGAGGCAGCGGAGGGGAGAGGGGGAGGGAGTGTGGAGGAGGTGTTCCTAGGACACCGATGTTACGACGTCCCTGCCTTGGGAAAGAGGTTGGCGCGGGAAATTGAGGCGGAGGAGGAAGAATGCTGGAAGATCAGTTTGCTAGTGCCACCTCGACCCTGAAGGCTTGGGAAATCAAAGGCTCCATCTCTCACATGATGCTTGGATGCTTCCATTCCTCCAAACATGATCCTCGCATAAAAGGCCATCAAACATTAACAACAGTTCACTGGCTGGCCACCCTCCTGGATCCCGGTAAAACTAACAAAAATCCAGCAACTTTCCTTCCTCCACTCACCCAAATAGAGAGTAAAATGCAGGAAATGGAGACCTTGCTGATTGATCAACTGGTAGGACATTCTTTGAATGCCTGTTCACGTTCCCCAAATGTCACGGCGGGAACATCATCAGCGACGTGACAGCAGTAGAGGCCCAAGTAGGGCGTAGCTGGGCAGCAGCAGGCAAGGTGGCACAGAAGCCTAAATGGGTGCTCTGCTATATTTGTTACCAACCTCAACAACGCTATTGCAATGCAGGGCACACATACAACCACACAGAGATCAGCTTAAGATCATGGGTGCACGACTATCTGCCGTCTCACACAACGATGTTTTATGCTTGTGTTCCGGTACCAATTAGAAATTCTTGCTGGGTATCCAAAAAATGGACGAAATGGCCCGAGCTGGCTCGTCTCGCCATAGACGGGGTTTTGTCCTGCCCAGCAGCCTGCGTCATATCTGAGCGGCCTTCAGCACAGCAGGGAGGAGTCATTACAGAAAACGCATCCGGCTTTCCACAGATAATGTGGATCGTTTGACTTTCATCAAGATGATATCAGGCATGGATCTTGATGATGTTGTCGGCCCCACCAATTGCGAGGTCACCGATTAGTTGCCAGTTACTTCACATTCCTTTTCAAAACAGAAATGGTCCTCTTGAAAACTTTTTTTTAAATTTGATCATTTTCTTACTGCAATTATTTTATTCTCTTTTCCCAACAGTTTCAATTTGCTGGTTTTGCTGTGAGGAAGAATGTAAAAGACTGAAGTTTACATGACAACACCGTATATTCCATTTACTATTTTATCTCTAAGAAGTTACTCGCATTGTCAATGGTTTTAGGTCATGTTGCTGTGAGATACAGCTAAATAATCATGGTCCTTTGGAAATGAAATGTGACTTCTAAGTGGCATTTCTCCCCTCACAATTTTTTGTGAATAGTGGCTGACGAAGAAGTCAGATTTAAATAAAAAAATTTTTTGGCGAGTCATGTTGCTGTGTGATACAGCTATCATTATGGTCCTTTTGGAACAGAAATGTGGCTTCTAAGTGGGCAATTTCTCACTCACCAATTTTTAAACAGTGGCTGTGGGAAGCGCCCCATTTTTTTTTATAATTCTTATGGGTTCATGCTGCATTTGAAAGCACGCAATATAATACAGGTCCTATTAGAAAATAAAAGGTTGTTTTTTAACAGACAATTTGTTCCTTCACAATTGACACCAACAGTGGCTAGCAGGGTCATGCTTTGAATTTTTGGGGCATTTTGCTGTAACTTGCACTTTACTACAGGTCCTATTCTAAAAAATGTTGTTTCTACAGACATTTGTTCTCACCAATGACCAAAGTGGATCAAGGGTTCATCTTTGAATTTTGGGGGATGTTGCTTGTGACATGCATCTATCTACCAGGTCCTATTCTAAAAAATGTTGTTTCTAACAGACATGTTGTTCTTCACAATTGTCAGAGTGCTCACGGGTGATGGTGCTGTAGAAAACAGGATAGGAGGGACGGACACTGTTAATGGACAAATATTGCTAAAATGACACCTTGTTTTTGCAAGATATTTAAATAGCTATCATTCCACTGTATTGAGACAACCCATTTATTACAATGAAAAAAAGAGTAACAAAGACATGGTTGGGATTCCATCCTATTTTTCAACAAATGGTTTTTCTAGAATTTAACTACTAAAAAAACTCTGCATGTACAAAATAGCTGTTAAAAAAATTCCTCTGATTGTACAAGGGAGGTACAGGAAAACTTGACCAGATACAGATTGTAGGTATATTCAAGAGGACATGGAGTATGAGCAACGGAAAGAGAACAAAAGTACAGAGACCATTTCCTTCCAGCACGTTGAGTAAAATGAGAAAAAAGAATGCCAAGATAAAGGCACCTGGGTATAACAGGAGCGTGATCCTCCCAACCAAAGTATTTCCAAGTGAAGCTCAATTGGTTTCCCACTCATAACGAGGGGCAAGCAGGCTACAAGGTTATTGACTGATTGTACAGAGGAAGGCTGGAGATTCTCCACACTTACGCCTTCCGCATCTGCTTCAGCACAGACAGTTTTCGTTTGCTGCCGTCATCAGGGCATTTTAACCTGGCGCCTGTTAATAGATTAGACGAGGACGCCAGGCCTGGGCTGTCACCGCACCCACTGTAACTCCGGCCTGGGTCATGTCTGTGGCTCAAGGGTCAGGTATAGTCCAATGGCCTGTGAAACTAATTATGGTGAGTTGAAACGAACTCATTTTTCACGGACACTTTTTATATGTGGGGGTCATTGCAGCGTTTGGGGATCATGCTGTGGCCCAGGACGTCATAGTCATTGTCCAGTGTGAAACTAAAAATGGTGAGTGATAAGACTCTCTTTTTTCCGGCCTTTTTAATATGTGGGTGTCATTGCTGGTTTGGGGGCTCATGCTGTGGCCCAGGACAGGTATAGTCAATGTCCTGTTCAACTAAAAGATTGGTGGATTGAAAGACTCCTTTTTCCGGCACTTTTTAAATTGTGGGGGTCTCATGCAGGTTTGGGGGCTCATGCTGCGTTCCAGGACATGGAACAGGAATTCAATGTCCAGTTCAAGTAAGAGAGGGTTCAAATCATATACTTGCCTTCTGGCCACTTTTAATTTGTTGGTGGATGCAGGTTTTAGGTCAGGCTGTTGGTCCAAGACAGGGTTAGTAAATGGTCTGTGACTTTTTTTCTGTGACTTCTTTTTTATAAAACTAAGTGTGTTGCCTAAGAAGTAGGCAGTTATCCATTTGAGCTGTTGTTGGATGTTTAATTTGCTTCTCAGCTTGTTTCGGGTAGTAATAATGAAGGTGTTGTTGCTCTCCCCATAGACTTTAATGGTCATCGCGCACATATCGTGCTCCCTATCTCGGCAATAAACCTTATCGACAGCGGTCCGTCTATCCACTATCGACTCGATCTCGATAGCCAACGCAAATCGCTAAAACAATTATTCACAACCCTTGTGGGTTGCCCTTACCAGGTTACTTTAAGTCTGACTCAGTTTCAAATTCCCTTTACCCCTACCTTCATCCACATCTTCCCCACATTTGGTTCAACTTAATATACATTTGTGTTTTTTCAACTGTATTGACTATGTAACTATTTAACCTATTTATTACTAAAATATGCACTTGTTTCTATCTGTGCCATTCCTACTAATTTTGCAATCCCTGCTTTATCAGGAGATGTGAACAATAAAATTCCTTACTCCCATGTATTTCTATTACCTCTTATCTTCCCAAATTCTTCTATCGCCAATAAAATAATGCAATAAGGTAAAACAATTAAAGCAGACATACCAAACTTCAGCGCATTAAGTACCATCACTAAAATAGCAGCATTGTTGCCCACAAACTACATATAAAAACATTATTAAGCTGAGTTCACACAATGTTTTTTGGCCTGTTTTATACAGCATTGATTGTAAGCAACAACTGGGAATAGATCCAAAACAAAGACAAGGCTTTTCCATTGTACTTTTTCTGTTGGTAGGTTTCATTCCTGACATTTGCTTACAGATACTGCTGCAAAATACATGTCAAAACACACAATGTAAAGCCAGCCTTAGAATTCTCAACTGAAATAATTCAGATCTAGAGAAGTTCTACATTTAGGCATTTAGGAATAGAAGATTTAATGTGACACAGCTACTCAGTATTCAAATGAGACATTTTTTTTTTTTTATATAAATGCTCCGTCTTTTACATTCTTTACTAGGAATTGCTATATCGGTATTTGATTATTAAAATGAGCTGATTCACTCAGTATAGATATTTATTTTCTCATATTATTTAAGTCTTCATTTATATTTTTTTTTCTTTAAGTAAGTCTTCGCATGTACAACATACCAGTATCTCAAAACTGTCCATACCCCTCACATCTTTGTATTATATCTCTTTCATGGGACAACGCTGAAGATATGACAGTTAAAGAATGTAAAGTAGTCAGTTCACAATTTGTATTACATTGTATCTTTGGTGTGCCATCACACCCCTAAGTGAAAATGGGTAAATTTTGCCCAATTTGCCATTTTTCCTTCACAGTTTCAGTGTCCCCTCCCTTCAGAAACTGGGCCGCAGAGCAGTATTCCAAGTTGGGGTTTTTTTCAAATTTTTTGACCCTCCAAACACACCTTCAAGATGACCACTGTCTTGCTAAAGAAAATGAGGATAAAGATGCTGGACTGGCCAATCATGTCTCTACACTTTAACCCTATTAAGCTTTTGTGGGGTATCCTCAGACAGAAGGTGGAGGAGCACAAGGTTTCTTAACATCCACCAGCTCAAAATGACATTCCCACCACCATGATTGACTGTAGATAAGACACACTTGTATTTATATTCCTCACCATCTAAACCAAATAAGTGTATCTTGGTCTCATCAGACCACAGGACAAAGTTTCAGTGATCTATGTTCTTAGTCTGCTTGTCTTCAGCAAACTGTTTGCGGGCTTTATTGTTGATCATCTTTAGATGAGTCTTCCTTCTGGGATGACAGCCATATAGACCACTTTGATGCTGTGTGTAACCTATGGTCTAAGCACTGACAGACTGACCTTCCACTTCTTTAACCTCTGCTGGCAGTACTCATATGTCTATTTTGGAAAGATAATCTCTGGATATGACGTTAAGAACGTAAATTCAGTTTCTTTGGTCGACCATGGCGATTCCTGTTCTTATTGAAACCTGTTTTGTTAAACCGCTGTATGGCCTTGGACCCTGTGCTGTAGCTCAGTTTCAGGGAAATCTCCTTATAGCCTAAGTCATCATTATGTAAAGCAATAATTCTTTTTCTCAGATGCTCAGAAACTCCTTTCCCAAGAGATACTATGTTGAATTTCCAGTGACCAATATGAGAGAGTGTGAAAGCGATATAATAAAGTTTAACACACCTGCTCCCAAATTCACAACTGAGACCTTCTAACCCAAATGAGTTACATGACACTATGAAGAAAAAATGCCAAATTGGCACAATTTATCCATTTTCACTTTTGTTGCCAGCAGTTTAGACACTGTTGGCTGTGTGTTGAGGTATTTTGAGGGCACAACAAATTTACATGTATGCTATGATTAAGTAAGTCATTTCCGAAACGCGTTACCATATGAGAATTTTCATTGTCTTTTACATTTTAAAAAAATTAAATTTTGTTTTGCCCTTTTAAACCTCGTACTTCCGGATGTTTTGCGGGATTCATCACCTTTTTTTTCCTGGAGGGGGCTTTTTAGGGTTGGCTTCCGCCTCTGTCACTCCAGAGGTAGGGCCCCAATTATCCAAGGGGTGGGGGGCCGGCACCCGGGAGGGGCCCTTTTAAAAGGGAAGGGAGATATTTTAAAGCCAGTGTTTTCCCTTGTGTTTCTTAAAATTTAAAAAAAAGCATTTTTTTTTAAACCACTTTTTTGGGCCAGCAGACCTCTAAAAGGGAGGTAAAATTTTCCCTGTTTTTTTTCGTTCTTTTTGCACTCACTGCATGCCCAGTTTTTCCAAAAAAACCGGGAATAACTTTTTCCCCTATAATTTTTAAAAATTGTTTTATCCTGCGTCTGTTTCCCCCCCAAAATCTAAGTTCAAATGAAAATTGTTTACTTTATTTTTCCCCTAGTTTTTTTCCCCTGAAGTCATGGTGGGGAAGGCTCCCAATATTACTTCTAAACCCAGTTAAATACTCTTTTTTGCAGTCCATCCCGTCTGTTTGCCGCAAAGACCCCCAGTTGTACACAAATTGTTTTTTTACATATTTAAAATTAATAAATTTTCCCTGTTGTAAATGGGGGGAAGGCAGCCAAATTACCCATATAAACATTTAAAAATGTTATGGAAATCCGTGCATCTGTTTTTTTGCAGAGAGCTCAGTTGTCGCTTTTTGGGTTTCTTACATTTTTTGATAAAAATTTAAAATCCCTTTTTTGGTCAGGGGTTTGGGGAAGGGGAAAGCCATATTAATCCATAAAACTTTTAAATATCTTTTTGGGCAGCCCCCGGTGCGTCTGTTTCCCCCAAAAAGACTCAGTTGTACGCATTTTGTGTTACCCCATATTTGATAGTAAATTACGCCTGTAGTCGGGGTGCAAAACCCTCCATATTAAACCATTTAACAATTAAATACCCCTTATTGTAGTCCTTTCGTCCAGTTTGGTGCAAAAAGTTCAGTTGCAGGGCATATTGTGTTATAAATTTTTTGATAGTAAATTTAAACGCCTGTAGTCAGTGGTAGGGAAAACCGACATAAAATCCATTTTAAAAATTTAAATACTCTTATTCGCCCGGGGGGGCTGTCTGTTTGGGAATAGAGTTTCAGTTAGTTTGCAAAATTTTTTCATACAAAATTTTTTTAGAAAAATTAAACGCCTTTTGCCCAGTGGTGGGGAAGGCCACCATTTTTAAATAAATATCACTTTTTAATACTTCTGTTTCACTCAGTGTGTCTTTTTTTGGCGCTAATCGTGATTTGAGATTTGTTTGCTGAAAACTATCAACTGTAAATTCCCACTGGGGAGTTGTAAATCTCTGGGACGAAGGGGAAAAACATTGTTGAAATTTTTTGTTACGGGTTTTTCCCACAGACGACATTTTCCCCAGATATTTGATAAAAAAAAAATTTTGTTTTAAACCTTGTTGGCTGTTTTAAATTAGTGAGATTGAAGAATAGCTGGGGTTTTCCCAATTTCATTAAAAAAATGTCAAAAAATCTTCCATACCCTTTTTAAAATTTTTATATTTTTGAACATGGAGCGAACGGGGGGTTTTGGTTTTGGAGCAAAAAAGGGGGTTGGGAGGGGGCATGGAGGGGGGTAGGGTATGAGAGAAGGTGTCCTTCCCGGCGGGCGACAACACGCAAACGAGCGGAAAAGTCCCGGGTTTCAGGACTGGGCCCCGGCCCGTCACGCTGGGGCGGCCCTGTGATTTTCAGTAACGACAGCATCGCCAAAACTTTTTTTCATGGGGAATGCAACCCACATCCAGCTGTCTTTCCCCCCTTTTTTCCTCCCATCACCCGGGCCCCAAATGTCGTCACATCTTTGTCAGCATCCGTCCAACATGAAGCGGGAAAGGGAGCCCAAAAGCCCAAATGTGTAAACCCACCAATTGGGAAAATAAACTTTTCTGAAGGGCCTCTTTGATGACAAAATGCGGTTTGGGGGTCAGAAGGGATTTCAAAAGAAACAAAAGGCCCCAAAAAGGATGAAATTTTTTTCCCCCTCGACGCCCCTTTGTGAGCCCAAACCCGAGTAGGAGAAAGGGAAACCCTTTTTAAAACGGCAAAAATCCCCGGGGGTGGTTTGGGGAACGCCTTGCAGTGCCCCCTTTCTTGAAAACCCGAAACTCCAGGATGCGAATGTCGGACGAGGGAAATCACCTGTGTTTTATGATGAAAGGGGTGTTGAGACGACATTGGGATCCCCAAATGGTTCCCCTTTTAGCAAATTTGCTTTTTTAAAACCCTTCATCACTTTGGGAAAGGAGGGGAAAACATGGCTTGGTGTCAGTACGGGGCATGCCTCAAAAAAATTTAGAAGGGGGTTGCATAAGTGCTGAATTATTCCCCCCACCATTTTCACAGAAACAAAACCCCCCTGCCCTTTTCAAACCCTCGAAATGGTCCCCGGGCCTTTGATCAAGCCTCTGAATTCCCCCCAGCGATATCTTTTGCCACTTTTGGCCCTAAAACCGGGATAAGTAGAGGGGGGGAAACTTAGTTGTTTTTAAAACCCCCAACAATGTATAATCCAAGCAGTGAATGCATGGGGTTTAAATGGAGGGAAAAACCCTTGGGGTAAAAAAAAGGGCCCCCCGTTTCCCCGACTTTCCCCAAACCCCCCCGTCAACACCCTTTGTCTCCCCCCTCCTCCTTTATCCACTTCCCAAAACCAACGTTCCTCAGCTGCCCATGTCTCTCAGCGCCATGATAAGGATAACCTCTGCTTTAAACTCCACCGGCCGAGTACCCCACACCACCAGAACCCATCCTACCCCCTTCTCTTTCCACCAGTTTTTTATGACCTGACGCCGGAAATGGCCAGTCTAGCAGCCAGCCTTCTTCTACCCGGTTTGGGGGCAAAAGAAAACTTTAACCCCCAAACCATCCCAAACCAAAAGCCTGAAATTTCCCTTTCCCGGCTTTTGGCCTTGGAAATGTTGCCTTTCCGTCTGGTGGACAAGAGGGTTCCCCCCCTTTTATGGCCCTTGCCTGGCCCCAATACCCGATGGAGCAGGCATTTCTTTTTACAGAAAAGCCCCCTGCCCAGCCAGTTTATCAAAAAACTATGCGTGTTGTCTGCATTTGTTCCCGCAAAGTCCATCTCCCACCGATAAATGACAAACCCAAAACCCCCTTAAACTCTGTGACAGCTACTGGGGAGCTGGGTGGATGTCCGGGGTGACGTTTTCCTTTAAAGGTCCGAACGCCCTTCAAAAAAACCCCAGGGATGGTAAGGGTTCTTTACCCCAGCCCTGGTAGTTCACTGTCCAGAGAAACCCGGGCGTATTAAATTTAAATTTTTCTTGAGACCGTCCAACACCAAGTCCTAGCTGGGAGCTCTTCGCAATGAGTTCGAGGCTGGGGGGTGACAAGAAAGTTGTGCCAGGCAAGGGGGTTCGAAACTCGAAATCTCCTGGCCACCCTTAAATCAGTAGCTGGAGCCATCCCTTTCCTGGCACACTCAGAACCCGTCATCCAGAAATTTCTAAAACGCTACCCCGGGGGGCTGGGCTGCCCGCGAGGAAGCTGAGGGGCTGAGCTCACACTTCCCCATTCACAACCTGCTTCCCGGTGGCGCATTTCAGCATCACCCTCCCGACGTGGCAACACGTGGAATTCCCCCCTCCAAGCTCCAGCGATTGTGGCGCGCGCAATGCCATTACCAGTAGGAAGTGACACATGGCCGACAAGCACGGTGCGGGGGGGCCTCGGGGGGGGTTTTAGCCACCCAGATGGAGGAGGTAAAGAGCTTGCACCATCCCTTTCCATTTTTTGAAGATGCCACCAAAATGGCAGTTCGGGAAAGCCCTTGTCAGCATGACATTTTGGGGGACTTTTTCTGGGAAAATCGTTGGGCAGTGTAAAAGCAGTCCCACCAGCGGGGAGGAGGGACGACACAGATGGGACATAGACCTTTCTTTTCCATTGAATCCAGAAGGCCCAACATTTCACAATTTTATGGGTCTTCTTTAGGCGGTGGTTAGGGTCGGGGCTGGTGCAAGGCGGCGCCTCACTCTCAAGTCAGGCTTGTTGAAGCTGAGGGGAAAAAAAGCGGAGGAGGGGGATGGGGTATTACTTGACAAGAAGTTACCTATGCCCTCATTGGAAAGGGGTTGGCACGGAAAATTGAGGGGGGAAGGGGAAGATGGGGAAGATCTTTTTGCTGGCCCCTCGACTCAAGGCTTTGGAAATCAAGGCTTCATTTTCCACATAGTTTTGGATGCTCCATTTCCTCCAAATGATATCCAATTAAGGCCATCAAAATAAACCCAACAGTTATGGGTGGCCACCCCCCTCGATCCCCGTAAAAAGCGAAACCCACTTTCCCCCTTCCCCACCCACCCAAATAAGAGCAAAATGCGGGAATTGGAGACCATGCTGATTGATCAACTGGAACATTGTTGTGTCTGCTTCACGTTCTTAAAAATGTCAGGGGTGGAACAGCGCAGCAATGTGAAGCAGTGGGGGGGCCAAGCACCGCAGCAGGCAGCGGGCTTTGTGGCGAAGCCAAATGAGTGACCTTGCAATCCTTATTTCCCCACCTCACCAAACGCATGTATGCGGGCACACATACAACACACAGAGACCACTTAAGATCATGGTGCACGATATCTGCGTCCAACACCTTTTTTTTTATATATCCCCGGCCCCAATCGACTTCGGGTATCCAAAATATGAATGGTCCAGCTCGCCCCCCACACCATAGGGTTTGTCCTCCCCAGCAGCGGCATGTCTAAAGCGACCTAAGCACAGGGAGGATCATTACAGACAAATCTCCGCTTTCCATGATAATGTGGACCCGTTTGACTTTCATCAAGAGAATCAGGCATGGATTCTGATGATGTTTGGCCCAATTGCCCAGGGCCCCCGATTGTTGCCGGGGCTACATCACATTCTTTTTTTAAACAAAATGGTCCCCCTTTAAAAAAAAAAAATTTAAAATGATCATTTCTTACTGCAATTTTTTTTCAGTTCCCAAAAGGTCATTTTGCTGGTTTTGCGGTAGGGGACTAAAAGACACCAATTGTACACAATTTCATGAAAAAAAATTATTCTATTTACTCACTCACTTTAAAATTTTTTCAACACTGTCAGTGGTTTTGGGTCATATGCTGTGAGATACAGCTATAATCAAGGCCTTTTCGAACAAAAGTGGCTTCTAAGTGGCTTTCTCCCCTACAATCTTTAACAGTGGGCTGAGAATAATTTTTATAATTTTTTGGGCATCTGCGGAAAAAAGCTTTTACTAAGGGCCCATTTTTAAAAATGTGGTTTCTAACAGCATTTGTTCTTCAAATTGTCAGAGTGGCCAAAGTGTCATGTTTTAATTTATTTTGGGGGGCATGGTGCTGTGAAAAACAGCTATACTACAGGGCCTATTTAAAAAAAAGTGTTTTTTTAAAAAAAATTTTTTTCTTCACAATTTGTCAAAAGTGGCTGAAGGGGCATGTTTTTAATTTTATGGGGTATGGTGCTGTCAAAAAACAGGGGGGGGACCCCCTGTTTAAAGGACAAAATTTTTCAAAATGACTTGGTTTTTTCAAGATCTTTTTAAAATAAGGGTACAATGTACTATGTAGCTATGTTCAAAACCCCTTTTAAAACTTTTAAAAAAAAAAAAGAACCAAAAAGTGGTGGGGTTCCCTCCTATTTTAAAAATTTTGTTTTCTTTGAATTTAAAAAATTTCTAAAAAAATTGCATGTACAAAATAGCTGATACAAAATTTCCTTGAATTTTTGCAAGGGAGGTAAGGAAAAACTTGAACAGATGTAGGTTTTTTCAGAGGACACGGAGTATGGGGGGGACATTTGGGCCCCCCCAAGAACAGAGACAATTTTCCCCCAACACATTGAGTTTTTAAAGAGAAAAAAAAAGCCAAGGAAAAAGGGGACCTGGGGGGGGAAAAGGGCGTCAAACCCCCCCAAAACATTTAAAAAGGAAAACTCAAATTTTGGGCCGCACTCATATGGAGGGGAAGCGGGGTCTTGTAGAGGCAAAAAAAAATTTCTCAAACGCTTTCCCAAAGGGATTTTTGTGTACTGAGGAAAAAGGGGTGGAAAGGGCTTAGCTAACACTTCCCTTTCCACCAAATTGCTTAAGCACAAAGGGTTTTGTTGGTGCTTTCATAAAGGGGAAATTTTTTCTGTGTTAATAGAATTTACGGGGCACCCGCCCTGGTTCTCACCACCCCCCCACGTAAATCGGGCCCTGCAAGCTCAAACCGCGTGTTTTAAAGATGACGAACACCTCCCGGGGTCTCACCCACCCAAATGTAACTCCGGCCCCCCGCTAGCTGAACCTGGGTGATCCCCCCGTTTACAACCTCACCGCCCTTTATCCCGTAATTTTTTTTCATTTTCCCCTTAACAAATAGAATGCCCGGGTTTTTAGACAGGCCTTTTTGTTGACCTACTTGGGGGCATCTTTTTGTTTTTCTTTTACATTTAATATTTTCAGTGGAAAAAAATGTTTTTTTTAAAAAGGGTTTATTTCTTATTAAGACAATTTTTTGCTGATGGTCCATAAGGGCAAACTGTGCGGGTTTTGGGGGCCAAAGTGGCGTTACCGAAATGGATAGCAAAGTTTCCCTTTCCTAAAAAACTGCCCCAGATACTACTTTTTTTCTGGGGACTTTTTAATCTTGGGGGGGGGGTCTTGCAGGTTTTAGGGGGCATGGGGTGCGGTCCAGGAAAAGGGGATATCAAGCCAGTTCAATAAAATGGTGGGTTTAAAGGGCTTTCCCTTTTTTCCCCAAATTTTTTAAACTGTAAGTCAAAAATGTTTGAGGGGCATGCCGCGGGGATGGACAGGGAAGTCCCAAAGTTTTTTTCAACAAAATGGTTTTAAAGGAATCCTTTTTCAGGCAAATTTTTAATCTGTGGGTTTAAGTGATTTAAGGATCATGCTGCGGGCCAGGAAAGGATAGTTTTTTGTCAATTCAACTAAAAAAAAGGGTTTAAAAGAAAACCCCTTTTTTCCCCCACTTTTTAAACCCCGGGAAAAAACAGGTTAAAGGTAGAAAATTTTGGGGGAAAATTTATTTTAACGAAGTGGGAATTTGTTTTTGAATTTCGGAAAAAAATTTTTGGTTTTTTTTGGAAAAAAGAAGTCGAACCCTTTGGGGGACTTTTGGGTGAACGAAGGTGCTTTTGATTGATTTAAAAAGGGGTGCGACAAATGGGTTTTAAAAGGGGCAAAAAAAACTTTTGGGAGGGAAAAAGGGCATAAACCTGCATGAAATGGGAGAGATGAAGCCAAAAAGAACCGGCAGGATTTTGTGACTTTACCCTTCACAAAAACCCCCCGGGCGCGACGTGGGAGGGTTTATACCGCTTCACTGTATGATTAGGGAAGGTGCTCTGGCGGCGCTTATAATACTGATTTTAAAAAAAACTAATTTTTATACAGCGATTTTTGGGGGGGGGTCCCCCAGCTTGTCTCCCAAACAGCTTTCTTAATGTTTCTATTTTTGATTTTGTGGGGTATTGGAAACCCGAAGGGCCCGTGTGCGTCCAGTGGGACGCATATACATTTTAATGCTATCGCTCACAGCACAATTGAAAAATCCAAGGGTGAACAAAACCTGTTTTCCCGTTGGATTCCCTTTAAAGAAAAAGCGTTTTTACAATAAAATACTTTCTTTATTTTTGGCCCCGTCAATTTTTTTTGCATTCTACACCCAGGGGTTTTAAATTTAAACGTTGTTCTTTTGCTGTGGGGACCCAAAAGAAAATGGTTTTTTTTTCACCGCCAAAAAATACATTTTTCTTGTAGAAAATTTTTTGCAAGCGAAGATTATTACAAGTTTTCCTCTTGTTGTGTAGGTAAAAACACCCCATTGTAACACGCTACGAGCTGGTGTTTTTGTTGCTCAATTCTTTTGCGCATTTCCACCAGGGGTTTTTTAAGCTTTTTCTGTGTTTGGTGACTAAAAGAAAATTTTATTTCCCCCAAAAAAACATTTTTCCTTAGCATAATTCAAAGCAAAGGTTATCCAAGTTTTTCCCCTTGTTGTGTAGCGTAAAACACCCCTTGTAACACGCTACAAAGCTCTAGTTTTTGGTTGCCAAATTTTTTTTGCGAAATATCATCCGGGGGTTTAAATTAAGCTTGTTCTTTGCGTGGTGACTAAAAAAAAACGTTTATTTCACCCCAAAAAATACTTTTTTACTGAGCATAATTCACAAGCGAAGGTTGAATACAGTTTTTCCTCTTGTTTGTAGCTAAAATACCGCCCCTTGTAACACCTACAAAGTGGTATTTTTGGCTACTCAAATTTTTTTGCGCAATTTTAAACCAAGGGTTAATAAGTATTTTTCTGAGTTGTACCAGTAAAAAAAAACTTTTTTTTTTCACCGCCACAGAATAAATTCTGTAGCATAATCATATCCAAGGTTAATTAACCTGTTTGTGCTTTTATATTCATAAAAATACACAAGTTTTTAAACGGGACATACAAGTCAATTTTTCTGCCCGTCAAAGGGTCCACCAAATTTTCAGAAGGGAGTGTTTCTCTTTCCCTCATTTTCCCGGGCCGATTCTCCTGCTCCTCGCTACCCCGGGCCAGAGTCGTTCGCGAGGCATTGCCAAAGAACAACAGTATGTGTCAAACCCTCCCAAGGTTGCGCAGCTGACCTGCTTCGTCCAAGTTGTTTTTGACTTTCAGTCCCTCCCTTTCCAAATGGTGGACTCCACCTTAAAGAAAATGGTTGTGCCGAGTCGAGATGGAGAGTTCCAAGCCATAATTTCTTTTCTAAAAAGGCAGTACCAGCACTTCATAAATATGTAGAACAGAAGGTGGGCCAGTCCTTGAGCTTATCTGTTTGTTCCAAGGTGCACGGCAGCGCAGACGTCTGGAGCTGTAACTACGGTCAGGGCCAGTACATGTCTTTACGGCCAACTGGGTGAATGTGCTTCCTGCCCAGGCACACCAACAACTTGGACAGGAGACGGCGCTTTCTCCTCCACGTTGTCAAACTGCGGCTCCTGTGCCAATATCCGCCTCCTCCTCCTCCACCACCATCACCATCTCAGCCTCCACAAGTACTGCTCCATCATACCACATTTGTAGGGCACAGCGGTGTCACGCAGTTCTACACCTGGCTTGCCTCGGTGAACGAAGTCACACAGGGGAGAAACTGCTCCGCGTCATGCAGCAAGTAATCGATGTGTGGCTTTCTCCGCTCCAACTGCAAACCGCAACCATGGTGACGGACAATGGGAGTAACATGGTGTCCGCGCTGCACCGAGGAGGGATGGTCCATGCGCCCTGCATGGCGCATGTGTTCAATCTGGTTGGGAAAAGGTTCCTGAAGTCTTCCACCGATCTTCAGAAGATTCTGAAAATGGCCAGGAAACTGTGCATGCACTTCATCCATTCCTACAAAGCCAGGAACACCCTCCTCGAGTTGCAGCGGCAGAACGGCCTCCCCCAACACACTCTAATATGTGTTGTTTCCACCCGTTGGAATTCCAGCCTGCACATGTTGGACTGACTGTATGAACAGAGAAAGGCAATTAACGATTTTTTGATGAACCAGGCGGACAGGAGTACTCCCCTGTGTAACTTTGATGTCAGCCAGTGACAGCTCATGCGTGACACCTGCCGTTTGTTGAGGCCATTCGAGGAGGCCACGTTATTTGTTAGTCGCCAGGACTACGGGATGAATAACATCATTCCACTGCTTCATGTCCTGGAACAGATACTGAGAAATCTGTCTGGGCCTGGGACTGGAGACGTGGCGGTGGGGACTGAACTGGAGGAGGAGGAGGACATTGGAGCAGAAGCATTGTCTGGTGAAATGAGTGGATTTTCTACCCAGGTGACAAGAGAGGAGGAGCAGGAGCAGCTAGAGGAGGTAGATGGAGATGAGGAAGACGAGGCAGATGACCTGCAAGCACCGTGGCAGTATACAGTGGAGATGGAGGCAGGGAGTCCCTCGGAGTCACTTGTGCAGATGGCCCGCAGCATGCTGATTTGCCTGGCTAGTGACAGCCGAATAGTCATCATCCGGCAGAGGGATGACTTCTGGCTCTCCACCCTATTGGACCCTCACACCGGTCCAAAATGGGAGCCTTTTTCCCAGCTACTGAGAGGGAGGACAAACTCAAATACTACAGGAAAATCCTTCGTAGTCAGTTGGCCGCTGCCTATGTGCGGTATCATCCCTCCTCTACATCAGCAGCAACTTAAGTCTGGAGTCACTGATGAGCAGCTTCTTTCACCCGCCTAGTGAGGAGGGCAGTCGCCAGCAGCAGCAGGACCTGGAGCAGTCCCTGAACCAACAGGTGGTGGCCTAGTTAGACAGCACTCTGTCACCCCAGTTAGAAGATCCGCTGGACTACTGGGCAGCCAAAGTGGATGTGTGGCCGCAACTTGCTGAGTTTGCAGTGGAGAAGCTGTCCTGCCTGGCCAGTAGTGTGGCATCAGAGCGGGTGTTCAGTGCGGCGGGGGCCATCGTTACCCCAAGGAGAACCCGCTTGTTCACGGGAAATGTGGAACAACTGACCTTTGACAAGATGAATTAAGCGTGGATCGGCCAGGATTTCCACACGCCAATGCCTTAGGCGTCAGATTACATCAGCCATGACGCCTCACCAAAACTTTGAGAAATGAGTCTGGGTTCAAACTACCTGCCTCAGCCACTGTTTTCATGCCGCCACCCGCATGATGACAAACATCTGCTGACAGTATCTATGCCTACCACCATCTTTACCAGGGACTGGTATTGCCACCCACCTCCACACTGTCATTGTGCCACTCTATGACCTCACGCTGCTGCTGCTGTTGCTGGTGCCATGACATCCACACTGTGTCATTGTGCCACTCTCTGACCTCATGCTGCTGATGCCGTCACCTCCACACTCTGTCATTGTGCCACACTGTGGCCTACTCCTGTTTTTGCCACCTCCAGAATGTCATTGTGCCACTGTCAGACCTCATGCTGCTGCTGTGTCTGCTGCCGTGACCTACACAGTGTGTCATTGTGCCACTGTCTGACCTCATGTTGCTGCTGTGGCTGCTGCTGTGACCTCCACACTCTGTCATTGTGCCACTGTCTGACCTCATGCTGCTGCTGTGGCTGCTGCCGTGACCTACACACTCTGTCATTGTGCCACTATCTGACCTCATGTTGCTGCTTTTTGGTTTGCTGGCCGTGCCCCTCCCCCATTCTGTCCTTGTCCCAAATGTCTGCCCTTTAATTTTGCTGCTGTGGCTGCTGCCGTGACCACCACATTTGTGGGGTTTGGGCCCACTCTTTGGCCTACCCTTTTTTTAGCCCCCCGGGAATGTCATTGTGCCCTGTCCGACCTCATGTGCTGCTTTTGCTCCTGTCGTGTCCCCCCCACACCCCTGTCATTGTCCCAATCTGGGCCCTATCCGTTTTTGCCCCCTTTCCAAAATGTCTTTGGTCCCAAGTCCTGACCTCATGCAGCTGCCGGGGCTGCTGCCTTTTACCTACAAAATCTGTAAATTGGCCACTCTGGGGGGCCTCTCCGGGTTTTTTGCCCCCTCCAGAATGTCATTGGCCACTGTCGCCCTCATGCTGCTACTGTGGCTTCTGCCGGGGACACCCACCCTGTGCCCTTTGGGTGCCCCCTGTCGGGCCCTAAAGCTGCGCTGTGGCTGCGGGCCGTGCCCAAAAAAACCTGTTGATTGTGCAACTCTGGGGCCAAACCCCTTTTTTTTGCCACCCCCCAAAAAATGTCTTTGGGTGCCACGGTCCGCCCTCATGCTGCTGCTGTTTCCCTGTCGTGACCTCCACATCTGCCCATTTGCCACTCTGGGGCCCCAACTCCTTTTTTTGCCACCTCAGAATGTCATTGTCCCACGTCTGACCTCATGCTGCGCTGGGGCTGCTGCCTTTTCCCCCTCCACCCCCCTTTTATTGTCCCACTGTCTAAACCTGCTACTGCTGTGGCTGCTCCCGTGCCCTACCCCACTTGTCTTTTGTGAAACTGCTGACCCATTCTGCTGTTTGGCTGTTTCCCTGACCCACAAAACCCTGTTTCTTGTCCCAAATGTATAAACCTCAGGGCCTGTTGCTCTGGCTGCGGGCTGTGCCTACACACTGTGTAAATTGTGCCACCCCTGGGGGCCCTTTACCCCTGTTTTTTCCACCTCCAGAATGTCATTGTCCCCACTGTCGACCTCATGCTGTCTGTGGCTGCTGCCGTGCCTTCCCACACTCTGTCACTGATGTTACCACCTGACCCCTCAGCTTTTTTTTTTCCCAACCTTTTCCGTTGCCATATTTTAAAACGGGGCTACTTTCCCATTTTCATTTTTTTGGTAAATTTTTTTGCCCTTTTAAAGGGCCCGGGGAATTTTATAGTGGAACGTTTCCCAAAAGGGTGGTGGCAGTCAAAAGAGTGTCAAACAAAAACACAACATTGTTTTAAGCCCAAAACCCAAGCTCCCTCTGAATATTTAAGCAGGGCACAAGGTTTCCCAGCACCCTACGGGGTTTTGTGCAGCCGGTAATAGCTTTTTTTAAACGATTAACCCGAAAAATTCGGACCGAAACAAATTTTGTCAGATAATTCGGCAATTTTTGAGAAATCCCCAAATAAAAACAGGGTTAAACCCATCAGATTTTTTTTTCTCAATGACCACTTTTCTTTCTAAAGTTTCTGTTGGATTTATTTATGAATCTGTATCAAAAATTTGTTAAAAATTTCCCCGTACAGAACTTTAAAAAAAAAAACCCCCCTTGTGTAAATTTTAATTAATTAAATTGAAAGCTTGCATTCTGTACACTATATAAAAAGACACATATGCCTGATTATTGCTTAGTTCTCAATTTGAATAAGCTGTTTTGGGCCCGACTTAAATTTATATGTAGCCCGTTTTGGGGCTTTTTTTTATGCAGTTTAAAACTTTTTCCAAAAAAATTTAAACAAAAAGCCTTTTAGGGGTCATTTAAATGGGGAGAGATATTGTGGGGTCCAAAACAGTGGGGCACAGAGTTCTTTTAAAGCCTTTTATAGGAAACCCAAAAGGGGGGGAAAAAAAGGGTATTTTCTTTTTTCAGAACTTTCTTTTATATTGTTTATGCCGTTAAACGTATTAATAAGATTATGTCCATAGGGCCAAAGGGTGCCAATAAATAATATTTTGGCAGTATCCACTGACCAATTTGGGATGGGGGTGTCCCGGGCTCCCTTTTTCGATGAAAAAGTCCCCCAGATTAAAAAAAAAATTTCCCCCATACCCGTGATTATACGTGGTAGGGGGCCATTGATACAACCCGCGGGGCCCTTTAAATGACAGTGCAAATTTCACCTAGAGATCACTTGGGGGGACATCTTCTATGATTGCAATTTTTCTTTTTCTTTTTCTTTTTCCATCCCGTCCAGACCCCCCAGGAAAAAAATTTTTTTCTGTCCCCCAACTCACCTTGCAGAAATTTTTCAAACAAACAAAATTAGAATTCTATTTTTTTTTTTTTAGCACTTCCCTACCTGTGGCCACCTCTTTACAAACTCCACATGGGGTTATAGATGCAGGTAGGAATTGTTATAGGGTGATTGGTGAAGTGAAGCAATAGTTGGAGGTGAGGGGACTATGGGGAAATGGGTTTGGGAAAGGGTTAATGGGGGGATAGGGGGAGTGATGGGTGAGGTGAAAGGACTAGGGGGTTTTTTGTTGGAGAAATTATGGGGGGGATGGGGGTTTGTATTTTGTGTTGGCAGTAGGTTTCCCCAAAACACAAGGGGCCAAATGTATAAACCCCCGCCGGGTAAAAGGGGGCCTTTTCCCGCCAGTTTTCCAGGGGAATCTGCGCCTGATTTATGTGGGGGCCCGGGGGCGCTCATCCATTCATGAAAAAGTCCCCGCGCCCGCCAGGTTTTTAGGCAAGGGGGGGACATGGGCGCTGTCCCGGCTGCGCCAAATGTTTCCCGCCCTTTCCCGAGGTACCCCGCACTCATACATGAGGGTAAAAGTCCGCCGCGCCTCGCCGGGGGGGTGTGGGGTGCAGTGCGGGACTTAGGCGCCGTGCGGGGCTGTCCCCCAGAGAATTGTTTCCGAGGGCGAGACAGGCTGGAGGGGGCGAAGAAATCAACCCACATGTCGGTGGGGAGATGAAAAAAAAATCCCCCCTTTTATAAAAGGGCGTTCTACATTTTTTGGGGTCTAAATCCCCCGTCCGAGGCGAAGTAAAGCGGGAAATCCGAAAAGGGCGGGGGAAAGCGGATCGAAGATCGGGGGAAGAAGTCTCGGCGCCCGCCCCGTGAAAGCAGGAGTGTTTTTCCCCAAAAAAATCCCCTTTATAAAGGGGGAAAAAACAGTGCCCGAAAGGAGCTAAAGGGAAAAAAATACACTTTTAAAAAAAAAAATTCACTTTTTCCCAAACTCGAAAAACGGCACAATATCAAGAAATTGAAAAATTTGGGAAATTTGCCGGGAAAACAGTAATTCAAATCCTAAAACCTTTTCTCATTGGTCGGCAAAACCCGGGACCCACCAACCCAAAAATCGGAGCAAACGTGAACCTTTAAAAAAGTTTAGGGGGAGAATTGAAAAAATTTAAAAAAAATCCCCCCCGGGATTTTTCAAAAATAAAAAGGTAAAATGCGGGAAAAGAGTGTTTCTGGCTGAGAATAAAGGGGGTTTGGGCTATTTTCCACCCAAATCAAAAATAGGAGCGCCCAAAAGGTTCCCCAATTTTTAAGGCCCTAGGGAAAGGAATTTTTTCCCAAATCATAAAAACGAGCGACAAAGCCCCCTTTTTTACCTAGGGGGTTTAGTTTACACCAATCAGAATCCAGGGGGGGATAATTCAAAATACAGAAAAAAATTGCTGAAAAAGAGTTTGGGCTGAGCTAGCGGGGGGTTTGGCTAGCTCGGGCCAATCGGGAGGCGAGTACTTCTAAAATTATATTATGGGGGAAAATGGCGCACCCCAAATCTCCGCGCCAGGCCGCACGGAATGAAAGTTTTAATCCCCAAAATTATTTTTAACAGTGTAAAACATTCTCACATAAAGACCAAAAAACATTTCTTGAAAAATAAAGCATTAAAAAAACCCGAAAAAAGCGTTCGTCGCCGAGCCCGGGGCGCTACATAGGGAATTTCCAAGAAAAAGAAATTTGCGGGAAAGCAGTAATTAAAAATTGTTTAAGCAATTCTCATTGGTCCCCATAAACCCCCAATCGGGAATAGGAGGAAATTTCCCATTAAAACCTTGGGGGAAAAATTGCCCAATCAGAAAAAGGAGCGACAATGTCCCATTTCTATCCTATGGGGGGAAATTGACCAATCGGGAATAGGGGGCCCCAAAGCCCCATTCTACCCTTGGGGAAAAAAAAGGGCCCCCAATTTCATATTCAAAGGGGGACAGTTCAAAATACAGTTAAAAAAAGGGAAAACGACTGATTTTGGGTTTAAAACAGCGGGGGGCTCGTCCAGCTTAGCCATCAAGCCCCGAAACAATTTCTCATTGATTTCTAGGGGGAAAAACTTTTTGAGGGGGCTCGTGATTGGGCTAATTTCAAAGAAACCGCCGAAAATTTGGGCCCAAAAGGGGGAGCGGGGCGACGCCCCATGGGTTTTTTTTTAAAAGCAAATTTAAATCAAGGGTGTATATGGCCCAAAACCCCATTATAAAAACTACACAATTGTCACGATGGGGGGGGGGGGATATATAAAAGGAATCCCAATATGTGGGTAACGAAAAAAAAAAAATTAATTCCCTAAAAAAATGTTTTTTTTTCTTTTTTTTCGTTTTGCCAAGGAAACAATAGTAAGGGGGGCATCGACAAATAAAAAAAAAAACTTTATTTTTTTGGGAAAAATTTAAAATAATTTTTTTTCGTTAACCCCCCATATTCGGATTCCTTTTATAAAACACAACGTGACAACTTTGTGAAATGTTATAAAAGTGGGTTTCGGCCATATACAGTTTTGATTTCAGATTTCATTACCAAAAACCCCTAGGGGGTCGCTCGCTCTCCAAATTTGGTCCCCCCAAATACGGCCGGGGTCTTTTGGAAAAAATTAGCACCCCAAAAACCCCGAAGGGGGCCTCAGATTTCTCTTTTTCCCCAAAAGAAAATCTTTTGAGAAAAGTAGCCCCGCCTCTGATTGGGTAAGCTGGCGAGCCCCCCCCCTGCTTTTAAACCCAAACCCGCTCGTTTTGCCTTTTTTTCTGGGATTTTGAACTGTCCCCCCTTTGGAAAAATGATTTGGGCCCATATTTTTTCCCTAGGCAAAAAATGGGGCTTTGTCGTCCTATTTGATTGGTCAATTTTCCCCCATAAAGGGGGTAAATGGGACCCTTGTCGCTCCATTCCCGATTTGGTCAATTCCCCCTCCCTAGGTTAAAAATGGGACAATTTGTCGTCCCAAATTTTTGGTTTGGCTGGGTTTAAGGCCCCCCCCCAATGAGAAAAAAGCTTTAAAAAATTTGAATTAAAATGCTTTCCCGGGCAATTTTCCCCTTTTGGCCAAATTTCCCTTTTTAAAAACGCCGGCCTCGGCGACGAGAAAGCGTGGTTTTCGGGTTTTTTTAAATGCTTTTTTTTTTCAAGAAGTGTTTTTGGTCTTTATCTGAGAATTTAAACCTGTATAAAAAATTTAATTTTTGGGGGGTTTAATACTTCATTTCCGTTTTGGGTGAAACGCGGAGATTTGAGTGGGGGCTCAAAACTCTCCAAAAGAGTATAAGGGGGAAGTAGCCCGGGGGCTCCCGGAAAATTTGGGTGAGCTAAACCGGGGGAAACCCCGGGTAAAACTTCAGCCAATGCCCCTTTTCAGCATTTTTAATTTTATTTTTAATTATCCCGCCCCGGATTCGATTGGGTAAAAATACCCCATAGGCTAGAATGGGCTTTGTCCTCGGGAATTTGAAATTTGGGCAAAATTCTCCCTAGCCTAGAATGGAAATTGTCGCTCCTTTCTGTTGGCGGGGTAGGCCCAAAACCCCCCCTTTCTCAAACCAAAACAGCTCTTTTCAGCATTTTTTACGTATTTTTTAATTATTCCCCCCGGGGGGTTTTGATTGGTCAAATTTTTCCCCAAACTTTTAAAAAGGGTTTACTGTCGCTCCGATTCTGGGGTTGGGGCCCGGTTTTTGCCGACCAATGGGGAATAGGGTTTTAGGGTTTTTAAATTTCTGTAATTTTTCCCCCCAAAATTTTCCCAAAATCATTTTTCTTGATATTGGCCGTTCTGAGTTTTGGGGAAAAGGTTTTTTTTTTTTAAAAAGTGTAAATTTTTTACATTTTAGCTCTTTCTGACACTGTTTTTTTCCCCCTTTAAAAGGCATTTTTTTTTAAAAAAACCCTGCCCCAAAAAGGAGGGGGAGCGCCCGAGTTTTTTGTCGCGATCTTCACCGCTTCCCCCCCCGCCCCCGTTCCCCCTCCCTTTCTTCACTTCGCCTCGGGGAGGATTTGACCCAAAAAAATGCCGCCTTTTGGAGCTTTTTTTCCAAGCCCGAAAGGGGTTTGTTTTTGCCCCCTTCCGTTCCGAGGACAACTCGGGAAGCCCCCCCCGGGGTTAATTCCCCCCCCCCAAAAATGGGAAAGGGCCGAGGGGTTTTTACAAAAAAAAAAGGGCCCCCTGGGCGGGAAGCCTGGGAAAACCGGGGCCCCCCGCGAAATTTTCCCCCACCCCCCTCTTGCTGGGGACGCCCGGACTTTACGAAGGATGGGGGCCCCCCCCCCCGCTTTCCCGCCCCCCGGGAAACCGCCTTACACCGGCCCATTTTTTTCCAACCCCTTTTTTTTTTTTTAAGGGCTTAAACCCATTTTCCTTTTTCCCTTTTTGGCCCCCTTTTTTCCCTTTTTAATTTTCCCGGGGGGCCCCCCCGCCGAAAGAGCCCCGGAATTTTGCTGGGTTACCGACAAGCTTTGGGTTTCGGGCTGGGGAGGGCGCTTCAAGCCCCCAAGCTTTTTTAACCCCGACCAAAGCCAAAAAACCCGGGCCGTTAAAGCCCGTTTCCCCTTTTACCCCCAAATGGGGGTCCCCCCCAAACCCAAGGCCCCCCAACGAAATTTCCGGGAATTCTAAGGGAAAAGGGAGAAAGGGGTAAGGGGGGGGAAGGGGCAGGTTTCAAAAAAGGCGGAAAACACCCCTTAACATTTTCCCCTTGGGGGGGGATTAAAAGATTTCACCAAAACCCCCTTGGGGGCAAAAATAAATTAGATTTGGGTGTGGCCTTTGGGGGCTCTGTACCCCCGGAAAGGGAGGTTGAATTCCCCCTACGCTGCAAACCCTTTCAGAAAATCAGAACAGGCATGATATTCAGGAAGGGGGGAGAAAAAGAGCTTTTGTACTGTTTTTTGTTTTTTTTTTAAAATTTCTTATATTTATACAGGTTTTTTCCCCTTTTAAAATGCGACCCAAGGGGGTTTAAGGGCAGACCCAAAATTGGGGTTATTTTTTTTAATAAAAAAGGTGAAAAATTGTAAACCGGGGAAAGTTTAATTTTAAATTAAAAAAAAAATTGTTTCATTTTGGTGTTTTGTTTTTTCTATTTAAAATTTGTTTTAGTTTAAAAAGGGGTGATAAAGGACAGGAAAATTGCCTCACCATTCTGTACTCGGGCTTTGGTGTCAGACAGCAGTAGTTTTTTTACATCAAAGGGTTAAAACTAAACCCCCCGGTCCCCTATTACCCCAGTATCCAACGCACCCCAAAGGGGACCCGGGGGGAGCCAATTAAACCAAACAGGGGGAAAAAAAGGGACCCTCTAATGGGACCGGGGCCACTTCTGGGGTGGTCCAGGGTTTTTTTTTTTTTGAGTTAAAAGGGGGGGGGCCCCCAAAAATTTTTTGGACCTTCCCGGTTTGATTTGTATCAGGCTGCAGCGTCCCCGGGTTTACCCTTTTGGGTGGTTATTGTAAATGTGGGGACAAACCCCTTCTTTGTTTCAAAAATCATTTTTTTATTTTAGAATCCTAAAGTGGGCAAATTTCCCGAAATCATTACCGTGGAAGCCTGGGTTTAGATTTCATTTAAAAAAATAAATTTTCAGGGGGAAAAAAAAAAACGAATTGGGGTCCTCCCCATTTTCCATAACCAGCCAAAATTAAAACCCCACAACGCAACTTGATATTACGAATGGGGGAAAAAAACATCGTTTTTTTGGTCCCCCTTTCCCTTTTAAAATACCAAACCCGCCCCTGTTGCAGAAGTGGACCATTACATTAGAGGGTCCGCTTCTGATGGTTAATGGCTCTTCCCAGTACCCCCGGTGCGTTGGGTACTGGGGTAATAGTGACACAGGGTTAGTGTCAGTCTTGGGAAACAAGAAACACAGCTGGCTGACATCAAGCCGGAGCAAAAGTATTGAAGAGGCATCTGTCAGATGCCTCCATTACTATCACTAGAATTATACTGTATGGAAAAGAAAACACACACAAATTGCTCAAAAAAACCTTTTATTTAAATAAACACTCCTCGACACCAACCCTATTTAACCATTTTATTTGAAAAAAATAGATCCAAGGTTGATCCAAGGTAGTTCACCAGACCCGATGTAGTCCAAATGGGAACCTGTAAATAAACAAACGTTACACACATACATATAGGCTGGATACCCTATCCATCATCCTGGAAAGCTGGGTGACACCCATCTCCCAAAGGTAACATCCAGCTTTCCATGATAGGAATACTGAGTGCCACCTTTGGGGGATGGAGTGTCACCCAGCTTTCCTGGATGCTGAATAGACTATTGCCATAGACTCCTGCCCCCTGCAGACGCCAAATACAGATCGCAGGGGGCAGGAGCAAGGGACAGGAGACAACTTCTGCCACCTGTGGTCTGTATCCTGCCCCCTGCAACTGCCAGAGACAGACCGCAATGGGCAAGAGACAGCAGCAAGGGACACGAGACAACGGGGCAACGCCGGCCCCCTGCGGGCTGTATCCAGCCCCCTGCAGCCACCAAAGACAGACCGCAGGGTGCAGGAGACAGGGAGCAGAGGGCAACTTCTACCCCTTGTGGCCTGTCTGAAGCCCATTGAGACTGCCAGAGACAGACAGCCAGGGGCAGGAGACAGGGGCAAGGGGCAGAAGACAAGTGGGCAACTCATACCTCCTTGCACACTCAAACACACACACCCCTCCCCCGCACATTGAAATACACACACATCACTCCCCCGCACACTTAAATACACACCCCTCCCCACACACTAAAATACACACCTCCCCTCCCACACACACTAATTGCCACTTAGAAGCCACATTTCTGTTCCACAATACCATGATTATATCTGTATCTCACAGCAACATGACCCCAAAAATTTATAAAAATGACTTCTCAGCCACGGTTAAAAATTGTGAGGGAGAAATGCCATTTAGAAGCCACATTTCTGTTCCAAAGGACCATGATTATAGCTGTATCTCACAGCAACATGACCTCAAAACAATTGACAATGCGAAAAATTCTAAAGATGAAGTGAGTAAATGGAATACGGTCTTGTCATGAAACCTTGGTGTCCTTTACAGTCTCCTCACAGCAAAACCAGCAAAATGAACTTTTGGGAACTGAGAATAAAAATGTCAGTAAGAAATAATCATTTTAAAAAAATTTTTTCAAGAGGACCATTTCTGTTTGAAGAGGAATGTGAAGTAGACCGGCAAGTAATCAGTGACCAAGGCAATTGGGGCCACAACATCATCAGAGATCCATGCCTGATTCATCTTAATGAAAGTCAAACGATCCACATTATCTGTGGAAAGCTGGATGCGTTTGTCTGTAATGACTCCTCCAGCTGTGCTGAAGGTCCGCTCGGATATGACGCTGGCTGCTGGACAGGACAACACCTCTATGGTGTGGCGAGCAAGCTCAGGTCAGCCATCCATTTTGGATACCCAGAAGTCAACACATCCAAAAACATCGGTGTTGAGATGCAGATAGTCGTGCACCATGATCTTAAGCTGGTCTCTGTGCATTGTATGTGTGCCCTGCATTACAGGAGTTGGTGAGGTAGTAAATAATGATTGCCAGAGGTCACCCATTAGGCTTCTGCCACATTGCCTGCTGCTGCTGCTGCCGCTACGGCTACTTGGCACTCTACTGCTGTCATGTAGCTGACTTTGTTCCACCATGACATTTGAAGAACGTGAAGCAGACGAAACAGAGTTCTCCAGTTGATCAATCAGAAAGGTCTCCAATTCCTGCATTTTACTCTCTATTTGGGTGGGTGGAAGGAAAGTGCTTAGTTTTGTTTTGTACCGGGGATCCAGGAGGGCGGCCACCCAGTAACTGTTGTTCATTTTGATGCCCTTAATGCGAGGATCATGTTGGAGGAAATGGAGCATCCAAACACTCATGTGAGAGATGGAGCCTTGATTTCCCAAGCCTCTGGGTCGAGGGGCACTATCAAACTGATCTTCCTCATCTTCCTCCTCCGCCTCAAATTCGCGCCAACCTCTTTCCAAGGCAGGGACGTCGGTAACGTCGGTGTCTAGGAATACCTCCTTCTCTTCCTCCTCCTCCGCTTTCTCTGGCACAGCTTCAACACAGCCCTGACTTGCCTCAGATGATGCACCCTGAGAGCTGAGGCGCCGCCTTGCACTAGCCCTGGACCCCGAACCACTGCCTAATGAAGACCGATAAAATTGAGAAACTGTCGGGCCTTGTGGATTCAACGGAGAGAAAGGCTCCGTGTCCCAATCTGTGTCCGTCTCCTCCTCCGTCGCTGGTGGGACCTGATGTTTCAGAGTGTCCAACGATCGTTCCAGAACTAAGATCACCACAATGCTCATGCTGACAAGGGCATTGTCTGCACTGACCATTTTGGTGGCTTCTTCAAAACTGGCAAGGATGGTGCAGAGCTCTTTCACCTGCCTCCACTCTCGGTGGCTCAACACCCCGAGGACCGCACCGCTGCTTGTCAGGCCATGTGTCACTTCGTACTGCGTAATGGCATTGCGCTGCTGCCACAATCGCTGGAGCATGTGGAGGGTGGAATTCCAGCGTGTTGCCACGTCAACAATGAGACGGTTGACGGGGAGGCCCAGTTGACGCTGCAACGCAGCCAGGCGGGACGAAGCAGGGTGCGAACGGCGGAAGTGCGAACTCAGACCTCGAGCCTTCCTCAGCAGGCAGTCCAGACCCGGGTAGCGCTTTAGAAATTTCTGGACGACAAGGTTCATGACATGTGCCAGGCAAGGGATGTGCTCCAGCCTACCGATCTTAAGGGCGGCCAGCAGATTTTGACCATTATCGCACACCACCTTGCCTGGCACAAGGTTCTTGTCACCCAGCCAGCGCTCGGTCTCGTTGCAGAGAGCCGTCCACAGCTCCTGACCTGTGTGTGGATGGTCTCCAAGACAGATTAATTTCAACACGGCCTGGTTTCTCTGGGCACGTGATGCCACCAGAGGACCTTGGGGGAAAGAACCCTGCACCATCCCTGTGGTTTTGAAGAGCGTGCGCTGAGCCTGAGAGCCACCGTCACCACCAGAGACATCCACCCAGCTCACCCAGTGAGCTGTCACAGAGATATAGCGGCCTTGGCCGTGCTTACTAGTCCATGTGTCGGTGGTCAGGTGGACTTTTCCAGACACAGATGCAGATAACGCGCTTGAAATTTTTGATGACAACTGGCTGGCCAGGGCAGGAACGGCTTTTCTGGCATAGATATGCATCTTGTTTTGGGGGCATGCAAGGGCCATGTCCTTGCGGTACCCATCTGTGTCCACCAGACGGAAAGGAAACATTTCCTATGCCAAAAGCCTGGCAATGCCGACATTCAGGCTTTTGGCTTTGGGATGGTTTGGGTTAAAGTGTTTCTTCTACTCCCAAACCTGGAAGACAGAAGGCTGGCTGCTAGACTGGCAGCTGTACGGCGTGCAGGTCGTCAAACTGGTGGAAGGAGAAAGGGTAGGATGGGTCTCTGGTGGTGCTGGTGGTACTCGGGCGACGGTGGAGGCTGAAGCGGAGGCTGATCCCTGATCATGACTCTGAGAGACATGGGCAGCTGAGGAACGCTTGGTGGTGGCAGAGGAGGAGGAGGCGGAGACAGAGGGTGTGACAGTGGTTGGAAGCCCGGCATCGGTGTGGCCTTTTTTGGCCAAATGTTGCCTCCATTTCAACTCATGCATTCGCTGCATGTGACTAGACATGTTGGTGGTGGTTAAACACCTAAGATTCTTGCCTCTACTGATGCGTTTACAGCAAAGGCGGCATATGACATCGCTGGGTGAATCAGAGGCTTACTCGAAAAAGGCCCAGGCTTGAGAGGTCCTGGACCTTTTCGACGGGGATAAGCGAGGAGCGGTTTTTCCGCTGATCGTGGCTGGCGGAATCACCTCAGCGGACTTCTGCGACCGCCCTCTCCCTTTTTGAGGCGGGACCCGTACTGACACTACCCCATCGTCTTCCTCCTCGTCCAGTGATGAAGCGCTCGCAAGCAAATTCTGCTGAAAAGACCATGTTGGATCCGCAATGTCATCATCATCATCATCAACACAGGTGACTTGGTCGTCCTGACATTCAGCATCCAGGAGCTGCGGGCTATAAGCAAGAGGCACTGCAAGACGTTGCGACCGCCCGGGATTTTTGCCGATTGACCGGCTTCCTTCACTTCCTCTGATTGCATCAGTAACTGGGTGTCAGAGCGGACAAAATCATCCTCTTTGGCCTCTTGATCTTTTAATATACCTTCTGACCCCAACCGCATTTTGTCATCAAAGAGGTCTTCAGAAAAGGTTATCCCAGGGAGGGGTACCGGTTGACATTTAGGGCTCCTTCGCTTCTGTTGACGGATGCTGATGATACTGAGAAGACTTTTGGGCCGTGAGGGAGGAAAAGGGGAGGTAAGACTGCTGGATGTTTCATAACCATGAAGAACAGTTTGGGTTTTACGCTGTTCTTTACTAAAATTCACGGGGCCCCTGTCCAGCGATAAACCCCCTGACGGCCCGCAACTGACGACCGCTGGCATCTGTTGTCACCAGCACGGAAGGGACTTCTCTCATCCCCTTACCACCATTCCTAACAGCCTTTGCCGCTTATCACCTCATTTCGCTCCATGTTCAAAAGAAAAAAAATTTAAAAAGTAGGGAAAATTTTTTTGACAGTTTAAATTAAAAGATGGCAAATCACACTATTCTTAAAACCCCTCTTTTTCCCCTACAGCCAACGGGGTTTTAAAAACTAAAATGTTTCTGCAATACCTGTAAAATGCGATCGGGTGGAAAGATAAGACAAAATCAACAGTGTTCTTCCTTCAGCCCAGGATTTACAACTCCCCAAGGACTAGGAATTGATATTTTTTAAACAAACTATCATAAAATGCGCTTTGCGGCAACTGAGATTCAATGACGCAAAAAAAACTATTCAAAATTTACAGGGATGAAAAATTGCTTTTTTTTTGCAGCAATGAAAACGAGAACAGTTGCTAAAAATTTTTTCTTAAATTTCGTACAACGGCTATTTGAAAAAAACTAGCCCGCCCCCCCGGAAATCAGCTATTAAAAGTTAATGGATAACAAACGGGGGTTTTTCCCCAAATGAAATACACCAACAGTAACTAAAAAATTTTTCTGTATTCAAATTTTTAAGTACAAGGGGGCTTATGAAAAACTGGGCCGCCCCCAAAGTAAAAAAAAAAAACCCCCTTTGAAATTTTAAAAGGGTAATAAAAGGTGGGTTTTCCCACCTATGAAATACCCCCAAATTTTACTAGCAAATTTTCTTATTGTAAATAAGTACAAGAGGGGTCTTTGAACAAAACTGGCTGCGCCAAAGTGAAAAACACGTAAAAAATTGTGTTCGATAAAAAAGGGAGGTTTTTGCACCTATGACATCAACCCCAATTACTATAAATTTCTTTTGGAAATATCCGCAAAAGAGGTCTTTTAACAAAAATGGCCTCCCCAAAGTGAACAAAACCAAATTTAAAATTGTGTATGGATAATAAAACGGGGGTTTTTGCACCTATAAATACCCCTGGGGTGATAAAAAGTTCTCTATCCTAGGAAGTACAAAGTGGGTCTTTGAACAAACTGGGTGCCCCAAAAAGGGAAAAAACACATAATTAAATTGTGTACTGATAATAATGGGTTTTTTTTAAACCTAAAATAAAACACCAATACTAGAAAATTCTGATGTTAATAAATAAAAAGATGGTCTTTCAACAAAACTGGGATGCCCAAATTTAAAAAACACAAATTTAAAAAATTTCGAAAAAAAATAAGTGTTTTTGCCCTTAAATACATTTTCATGCTAAAAATTTTCTGTACCCTATTTAAGTACAAAGTGGGTCTTTAACAAAACTGAGCTGCCCAAAGTAAAAAAACACTAATTAAATTTGTGTAGGATAAAAAAAAGGGTTTTTTTTTGCACCTATAAAACAAATCAAAGTAGCAAAATTTCGTATGGTAATAACAAAATTTGGGTCTTTAACAAAATGGCCTACCCAAAGGAAAAAAAAAACCAATTAAAATTTGGTACGGAAAATAAAATTGGTTTTTGCCCCTAAAATAACCTGCAGTGACTAGAAAAGTTCTGTATCCTATTGTAAGTAAAAAGGGACTTTGAACAAAGGGGGCTGCCCAAAGTAAAAAACACGTAATTAAATTGTGTACAGTAATAAAACGCTTTTTTTGCCCCTTAAATACACCTGCTGCCTAAAAAAGTCTGTATTTTGAAGTACAAAGTGGGTCTTTGAAACAAAACTGAGCTGCGCCAAAGGAAAAACAAATAATTAAATTGGACGAAAAATAGGTGGTATTTGCACCTTGAAAACAACCCCAAATTCTAGCAAATTTCTGTAGGAAATAAAGTACAAAGGGGTTTTTTAACAAAAAGGGCCTGTCCAAGGTGAAAAAAACCCAATTAAATTTGTAGGGATAATAAAACGGTTTTTGCACCTATGAAAACACCTCGGTGACTAGAAAAGTTCGTACCTATTGTAAGAACAAAGGGGGTCTTTAACAAAACGACTCACCGAAAGTGAAAAAAAACCTAATCAAATTTGTAGGAAAAATCAAACGGGGTTTTTTTTCACCATGAAAACCCTGGGGTACTAGAAAAGTTCGTATCCTATTGTAATACAAAGTGGGTCTTTTGAACAAAGTTTTCTCCCCCAAAGTAAAAAAACACAAATTAAAAACTGTGTCAGATAACAAAATTGTTTTTTGCACCTATAAAAACCCCTGGGATTAGAAAAGTTTTTTTCCTATTTTTAGTACAAAGTGGGTCTTTAAACAAAATGGCACCGCCAAAGAAAAAAAAAAAAAACTAATTAAATTTGTCAGTAAAAAAAAGGTGATTTTTGCACCTTCAAATACACGTGCATTTACTAGAAAAGATCTTACCCCTAATATAAACGGCTGCACAAAAACAAGCAAATATTTACCAAAGATGGCCAAAAATGTTAATAAAAAACCCTTTAATGCACGGCAAAGCAAGCTGAGCTGCACAATATCCACCTCCTTTCAAAAGCCTCCTCCCTGCCCACCCTGTCTGTCTGTCGTGCCCCCCCCCTCCGCCCCCGCGGCTGTACAGCGCAGATGCCCCCTTTAAATTTTCACCCAGCTAACTAAAACTGAAAATTTTCTAATCACCCGTTTTAATGTTCACACTAAAACATAGTTGTCTATGTGAACAAAGAGAACTTTTACTGAGCTGATTGAGAGAGACCCGCACACGTCCCGCTCTTTGAACACAGACACCATGATTTCTAAACGGGAAAGGGGGGTTCTATGTAAAACGAGGGATGTGATTTTTTCCCGCCAATCAAAAACCATACACATCCCAGTCATGACGTCACACACCCAGCTCACCCCCGCTCTATTCTCTAAGCGATTTGCTGGGCCGCCAAAATGACAGGAAGCGGCGAAAATGCGGATATTAAAAATTATGCGCAAAATTTTCACCTAAAATTACGCGTGATCGAAAAATTCCGATCAACATAAAAACCGTGCCGATCTCAACTTTGTCGATAATAATCGCTCAACACTAATCACTATTAAGCTGAACTCTAGATGATAACCAGCTATTCAAATGAGGCAGAGAAGGGGAACCATGATATTACAGCACAAAAAGTTATCTCAACTTTCATACTGCTTTTGAATGGATTTTGTTGTGAGCTAAGAACAGATAACACAGAAATCTCTGGTATCACTGTAAAGTTAAACTTTATCACATCTGAATATAGTCAGCTTTCTTCCTCTCTCATTTAGCCCAACAACTGATGGAGCTTAGAAAAACATTTCCGGATGCTCAGGAAAAAGAGAACTACAAAGGATGTGGTGCATCCAAAAAATCTTTGTCTCATTGTGTGCCAGATGGCAAGGCAACCCATGACATTGCAGGCAAAGTAGCAGCCTCTGTGCCTGCTACACCAGTAGTTTCACCCCATATCACATAAAAACCTGCCTAAATTGCTCATTATTTATATTATGTTCTTTTGATATATTACACCATTCATCAATGAGATTTTTGTAACATAACTACCAAGAAAAAGAATCATGACAAAGGAAAAGAAATGTATGATTCCATGAGGCCCATAAAATACCAACTTTATGCGTAAAGCAATGATATAAACCCCTGTACTTTCAATTTTTTTCACAAGATCTCCGGGGTTTTTAAAAATGATGAAAAATACACAATGAAATACTTGGAGAAAAGATTCATACAGAATGAAAAAAATGCTTTTTGACTGCATATTTTTCGATTTGTCAGGTTCCTAACAAAATGTCTCTGTTGTGCTGTTTAGTTGAACATAATAGTTTGGATGCCTATTTTTTATTTGCTGTTTTGATATGATCTAATGAATATGCGGGTGGTGCTCTTTATAAAAACAGAGTATAGTGTACGTCTCCATGTGGTAGCTTTAACAAGTGCCAGTTTATCAGTGTTTTTCTGAAACAATTTATAAAGGTTATGACTTTATTTTCAATTTATGTGTTTGGATTTGGTTTTGTTTTATTAAAGGTGTGTATAGGTGTGCACAGGGATATAAATCTAAAAAATAAACAAAAGCCTACAACAAAAGATATAAGGCCAAATGCTTGCTGCAAGTCATATGTACAGGGATTGCCTGTGGCACAGAGTCCCTGTAGTTCCATTTTAGGTAGCCATGGTTACTCTATATGTCACCATTTTCTCCTCAAGAAACTCTTAAAAACCCTTCATATTCTAGCATCTGGCATATGATAGACCATATCATCTGCCTGTCTGAATCTGTAAGAAAATATCCACTGGGTGGCATATTGTACTATTGTATTGCATAAACTATATCTATAATACAGTCCAGTACAGTCACACCTCCTGACAGCTATAACATATTTTTTCTGGTGATATAGTGATGTTAGAGAGTGTTTTATGTTTTGTATTTCTTTTTTATTTATTTTCTAATAGTATGATTTAATGTACAATGTATAATTTAATGCACAAAAGCCGAGTGTAAGTGCTTGGCTATACTCCGATCTCACATAGAAGTGAATGAGGAGGATGGCGCTAGTGCCACCCTACTCATTCAAATGCAGGGTCGGATCGTACCTAGCAACAAGCGTCAGCGAAGAGAATTTCTTTTAGCAGGTCTACCCCTTTAATGCATTTTCGAAAATATTCTTAACTGACATCCCTGGGCCTGCTTGAACAAGTTCACTGATAGGTCGGTCAGCTGATGTCATCAGAAGCCATATAAGAACAGTTTGCTGAGTTTCATAAATCATTCTTTGATAACTATTACAGTAGACTTTTTAGTCATGAGAAATGAATAGTCGTAAATGTGTTAACATTTCAAGACCATTTCTGCTAAATCTACAGAAAATATATTACAAGTGATCAAGGCAAGAAAATGAGCAAGAGAGTAAATCTAGCTTACCAATATTGTTTTCGATGTGAAATCGGGGATCAGGATAAAAGCTGAGCATCTTAATCATGCTGCAGCGTGTGCTACTCAGGTCTCCTGCAGTGACTAAAGGGTTAAAAGAAAGAAATGCATTTTGCGATGCCGTTCAGGGCCGGGATGATGGGTAGGCAGAGGAAGGTGATCGACTCGGGCGCCTACCTCTGGTTGTCACTAGGGGGCGCAGGTATGGAGCTGGCTCAGGACATGAGCCAGCTCCGTACATAGCAGGTGGTGGCTCAGGCTGTTAGACACAGCCGCCACCTTCCCAGAGCACGAGGGGCAGGAGTTTACCTTCGCCACCCTCTCTCTCTCACCCCCCCTCTCACCAGCGCCAATAAGAGGGAGCAGCAGTTTGTAGAGCGCAGGGGAGGTCACCTCACACTCTCCTCACCATCCTGAGCTCGTCTGTCAGCTTCTTGTCATATGACAGGAAGCTGCCAGAGCAGTGCATGCTAGGGAGAGGGGGGCGGAGCTTCGGCTCCCTCTCATTGGCCCTGAGAGCTGAAGAAAGAAGATGGGCAACAATCCTGAATGGTGAGTGTGTACAAAGTGAGAGCACTGTAGAAAAATAGGAACAAAAAGCGCACTCCCGTGTAGCAGAGCAGTAAAAAATTATACCAACTAGGAGTTACTCAAACTGCTCAACGGGAAGGTTTGTAAATGTAGCGGTACAAAACACACAGAAAGTTTGAGAACGAAATAGGTTCCAAAGTAATTCCACGGTAGTAGCAGCCGATCCACTTGTTGACACGAGGAAAATCAAGAGCTCAAGAACTCCACGGAATACGTATACAGCAGCCAGAAAAATAGGAGAAGCACTTGTAGAAATAAAATAGATAAAGTTAAAAGACACTAGGTAACATTACCAGTGAATTAGTGTCATTTATTTAACAATAAAAACAAATAGACAATGCGTTTTTCGCAAACGCCGGGTTTGCTTCATCAGGTCATAGAACACCAGTTCTAGGTGTGCTAGGTGTTCATTTACCTGATGAAGCAAACCCGGCATTTGAGAAACGCGTTGTCTATTTTTTTTTTTATTGTTAAAAATATGACACTGATTCACTGGTAATGTTACCTAGTGTCTTTTAACTTTATCTATTTTTTTTCCACGAGCTCTAATCCTATTTTTCTGGCTGCTGTATGTGTACTAAGTGAGAGAGTAACTGGTGCAGGGGAGAAAAAGTAACTGGTACAGGGGAAGTAACTGGTGCAGGGGGAGTAACTGGTGCAGGGGGAGTAACTAGTGCAGGGGGAGAGAGTAACTGGTGCAGGGGGGAGAGAGTAACTGGTGCAGGGGTGTGAGAATAACTGGCACAGTGGGAGTAACTGGTGCAGATGAGAGAGTAACTGGTGCAGAAGGAGAGAGTAACTAGTGCAGGGGACAGAGTTACTTATGCAGGGGACAGAGTGGTGCAGGGGGGGAGAGAATAACTGGTGCAGGGGGAGTAACTAGTGCAGGGGGGAGAGAGTAACTGTTGCTAGGGGAGAGAGTAACTGTTGCAAGGGGATCGATTAACTGTTGCAGGGGGAGAGAGTAACTGGTGCAGGGGCAAGATTAACTGGAGCAGGGGGAGAGAGGACCTGGTGCAGGGGAGAGAGGAACTGGTGCAGGGGAGAGAATAACTGGTGCAGGGGACCAGAGGCGGGACGACGGGTAGGCAGAGGTAGGCGATTGTACCTCTGCCTATCCCTAAGGGGCGCAGGCAGGGCCCCCCGTCCCTGAACCTCGCCGGGCTCCAGGCCGCTGCCGTGGGCCTGAAGCGCCGGTGGTCTCTTTGCTCCACAGACAGTGTCGGACCCACTCACCAAAGGATCCCTGGATCCTCCGGTAAGCCGCAGGGCTGACACCGCGGGGCTGCCGGGTCCTCAAAGCGCTGAGGATGCAGCGTGGCCCCGTGCGGCTCAGCTGGCAGCGTCGCGATGAAGTGATGTCATCGCGACACTGCCTCTCCTCCGGCGCACAGCGCGTCACAGGCCGTGCACCCGAGAAGCTGCCGGAGGAGCGCGCGGCTGAAGAGGACAGAAGAGGAGCGCGCGCCCGGGAAGCAAGTAAGGTGAGTATTAATGTTGTTATTTTTAAGTGCCTGCCTGTGGCCCCTATAATGCCTGCCTGTGGCCCTTATATACCTGCCTTCGGCCCCTATAATGCCTGCCTGTGGCCCCTATATACTGCCTGTGGCCCCTATAATGCCTGCCTGTGTGCCCCTATATACTGCCTGTGGCCCCTATAATGCCTGCCTGTGTGCCCCCTATATACTGCCTGTGGCCCCTATAATGCCTGCCTGTGTGCCCCCTATATACTGCCTGTGGCCCCTATAATGCCTGCCTTTGTGCCCCTATATACTGCCTGTGGCCCCTATAATGCCTGCCTGTGTGCCCCCTATATACTGTCTGTGGCCCCTATAATGCCTGCCTGTGGCCCCTATATACTGCCTGTGGCCCCTATGATGCCTGCCTGTGGCCCCTATAATGCCTGCCTGTGGCCCCTATATACTGCCTGTGGCCCCTATAATGCCTTCTTGTGGCCCATATATACTGCCTGTGGCCCCTATAATGCCTGACTGTGTGGCCCTATATACTGCCTGTGGCCCCTATAATGCCTGCCTGTGGCCCCTATATGTCTGCCTGTGGCCCCTATAATGCCTGCCTGTGGCCCCTATATACTGCCTGTGGCCCCTATAATGCCTGCCTGTGTGGCCCTATATACTGTCTGTGGCCCCTATAATGCCTGCCTGTGTGCCCCCTATATACTGCCTGTGGCCCCCATAATGCCTGCCTGTGTGCCCCCTATACGCCTGCCTGTGGCCCCTATACACCTGCCTGTGGCCCCTATAATGCCTGCCTGTGGCCGTATACACCTGCCTGTGTCCCCTATACGCCTGCCTGTGTGCCCCTATATACTGCCTGTGTGCCCCTATACGCCTGCCTGTGGCCTCTATATACTGCCTGTGGCCCCTATAATGCCTGCCTGTGTGCCCCTATATACTGCCTGTGGCCCCTATAATGCCTGTCTGTGCCCCCTATATACTGCCTGTGGCCCCTATATGCCTGCCTGTGGCCCCTATATGTCTGCCTGTGGCCCCCATAATGCCTGCCTGTGGCCCCTATGTACTGCCTGTGGCCCCTATAATGCCTGCCTGTGTGGCCCTATATACTGTCTGTGGCCCCTATAATGCCTGCCTGTGTGCCCCCTATATACTGCCTGTGGCCCCTATAATGCCTGCCTGTGCCCCCTATATACTGCCTGTGGCCCCTATAATGCCTGCCTGTGGCCGTATACGCCTGCCTGTGGCTCCTATACTCCTGCCTGGGTGCCCCCTATATACTGCCTGTGGCCCCTATACGCCTGCCTGTGGCCTCTATATACTGCCTGTGGCCCCTATAATGCCTGCCTGTGTGCCCCTATATACTGCCCGTGGTCCCTATATACTGCCTGTGTGCCCCTATATACTGCCTTTGGCCCCTATAATGCCTGCCTGTGCCCCCTATATACTGTCTGTGGCCCCTATAATGCCTGCATGTGGCCCCTATATGTCTGCCTGTGGCCCCTATAATGCCTGCCTGTGGCCCCTATATACTCCCTGTGGCCCCTATAATGCATGCCTGTGTGGCCCTATATACTGTCTGTGGCCCCTATAATGCCTGCCTGTGTGCCACCTATATACTGCCTGTGGCCCCCATAATACCTGCCTGTGTGCCCCCTATACGCCTGCCTGTGGCCCCAATAATGCCTGCCTGTGGCCGTATACGCCTGCCTGTGGCCCCTATACGCCTGCCTGTGTGCCCCCTATATACTGCCTGTAGCCCCTATAATGCCTGCCTGTGTGCCCCCTATATACTGCCTGTGGCCCCTCATAATGCCTGCCTGCCTGTGGTCCCTATATGCCTGCCTGTGGCCCCTATAATGCCTGCCTGTGGCCGTATATGCCTGCCTGTGGCCCCTATGCGCCTGCCTGTGTGCCCCCTATATACTGCCTGTGGCCCCTATAATGCCTGCCTTTGTGCCCCCTATATACTGCCTGTGGCCCCTATAATGCCTGCCTGTGTGCCCCCTATATACTGTCTGTGGCCCCTATAATGCCTGCCTGTGGCCCCTATATACTGCCTGTGGCCCCTATGATGCCTGCCTGTGGCCCCTATACGCCTGCCTGTGGCCTCTATATACTCCCTGTGGCCCCTATAATGCCTGCCTGTGTGCCCCTATATACTGCCTGTGGTCCCTATATACTGCCTGTGTGCCCCTATATACTGCCTTTGGCCCCTATAATGCCTGCCTGTGCCCCCTATATACTGCCTGTGTGCCCCCTATACGCCTGCCTGTGGCCCCTATATGCCTGCCTGTGGCCCCTATAATGCCTGCCTGTGGCCGTATATGCCTGCCTGTGGCCCCTATACGCCTGCCTGTGTGCCCCCTATTTACTGCCTGTGGCCCCTATAATGCCTGCCATTGTGCCCCCAATATACTGCCTGTTGTCCCTATAATGCCTGTCTGTGTGCCCCCAATATACTGTCTGTGGCCCCTATACGCCTGCCTGTGACCCCTATATACTGCCTGTGGCCCCTATAATGCCTGCCTGTGTGCCCCTATTTACTGCCTGTGGTCCCTATATACTGCCTGTGTGCCCCTATAATGCCTGCCTGTGGCCCCTATATGTCTGCCTGTGGCCCCTATAATGCCTGCTTGTGGCCCATATATACTGCCTGTGGCCCCTATAATGCCTGACTGTGTGGCCCTATATACTGCCTGTGGGCCCCATAATGCCTGCCTGTGGCCCCTATAATGCCTGCCTGTGTGCCCCCTATATACTGCCTGTGGCCCCCATAATGCCTGCCTGTGGCCGTATACGCCTGCCTGTGTCCCCTATACGCCTGCCTGTGTGCCCCCTATATACTGCCTGTGGCCCCTATAATGCCTGCATGTGTGCCCCCCTATACGCCTGCCTGTGGCCCCTATACGCCTGCCTGTGGCCCCTATAATGCCTGCCTGTGGCCGTGTACGCCTGCCTGTGGCCCCTATACGCCTGCCTGTGTGCCCTCTATATACTGCCTGTGGCCACTATAAGGCCTGCTTGTGTGCCCCCTATATACTGCCTGTGGCCCCTATAATGCCTGCCTGTGTGCCCCCTATATACTGCCTGTGGCCCCTATAATGCCTGCCTGTGTGCCCCCTATATACTGCCTGTGGCCCCTATAATGCCTGCCTGTGGCCCCATACGCCTGCCTGAGCCCCTATACGGCTGCTTGAGCCCCTATACGCCTGCCTGAGCCCCCATATGCCTGCCTGTGGCCCCTAGTTATATACCTGCCTGTTTGCCCCTATATACCTGCCTGAGCCCCTATAGCTATATAACCTGCCTGAGTGACCCTATATCTATATACCTGCCTGAGTGACCCTATATCTATATACCTGCCTGAGAGTGACCCTATATCTATATACCTGCCTGAGTGTCCCTATATTTATATACCTACCTGTCTAAGGGGACAATATACATGTACCTGCCTGACTGAGAGGGCATATCTATATACCTGTCTAACTCAGGGGACGTATATACCTATAAGTAAGGAGTTACTGGAAATGTGAAGATTCTAAGACATTTGTGTCCAAATCCTCAGGGCCAAGTCGTGGCCGGGAGCAATCAGCATGAAGGTGAGAACCGGATGGAGAAGAAAAGGGAAGGTGAACGACACTGATCAGAAATGATGTCTCTGGTGAGTCACTAAATGTAACTGCAGTGCAATCACTTATATGTCTGCAGAGTGTCTACATACAACTAGTATCTACCTCTATATGGTCACTGTATGGCGGTGGTATATGTTATCAGAGCCTGTGTACAGCTGATAGTCACATGTGGGGGTCGCGTTCGGTCAGGGTCTGGCAGGATTACTTGATCCTTAAGTAGTAATAGTTTTGGGTCTTGGCTTTTAGGAGTTTTTTAGTAACAATCATTCGTCCGGTAGATTTGCTCCATGTATCGGTGGATTATTCGGTGACTGTTATTTAGGGGTATTACACTGTCATATGGAGGTGAGAGGTTTTAAAAAAGCAAATTTGTCATTGTGCAGTGACTGCTGAGGAGATGGACAGGAGCTATGTGGAATATGCAGAAAATTAGTGACAGGACCTGGCACAGGGGTGAGAGGAATTAGTTTGGGGGGGGGCATTTTTTGGGCAGTGAGGGGGGAGGGGGCGCCATTGGCTGTACTTGCCTAGGGCACCAAAATGCCATGTCCCGGCCCTGCAGGGGACAGAGTAACTGGTGGAGGGGACAGAGTGGTGCAGGGGGAGAGAGTAACTGGTGCAGGGGGAGTAACTAGTGCAGGAGGAGAGAGTAACTGGTGCAAGGGAAGAGAGTAACTGGTGCAGGGGGAGAGAGTAACTGGTGCAGGGGGAGAGAGTAACTGGTGCAGGGGGAGTAACTAGTGCAGGAGGAGAGAGTAACTGGTGCAAGGGAAGAGAGTAACTGGTGCAGGGGGAGAGAGTAACTGGAGCAAGGGGAGAGAGTAACTGGTGCAGGGGGTTGAGAGTAACTGGTGCAGGGGAGACAGTAACTTGTGCAATGGGGAGAGAGTAACTGTTGCTGGGAGTGTAATTGGTGCAGGGGGAGTAACTGGTGCAGAGGGAGTAACTGGTGCATGGGGAGAGAGTAACTGGTGCAGGGGGAGAGAGGAACAGTTACAAGGGAAGAGAGTAACTCGTGCAGGGGGAGTAACTGGTGCAGGGGAGAGATTAACTGGTACAGGGGGAGTAACTGGTGCAGGGGACAGAGTAGTGCAGGGTGGAGAGAGTAACTGGTGCAGGGGGAGAGAGTAAATATTGCAGGCTGACAGAGTAATGTGCATGGGGAGAGAGTAACTGGTGCAGGAGATGGGGAACTGGTGCAGGGGGGAGAGAGTAACTGGTGCAGGGGAGAGAGTAATGTGCAGGGGGGAGAGAGTAACTGGTGCAGGGGGGAGAGAGTAACTGGTGCCGGGAGGAGAGAGTAACTTGTGCAGGGGGAGTAACTGGTGCAGGGGAGAGAGTAACTGGTGCAGAGGGAGAGAGTAACTGGTACAGGGGGAGAGAGTAACTGAAGCAGGGGACAGAGTAACTGGTGCAGGAGGCCGAGTGGTGCAGGGGGGAGAGAGTAACATGTGCAGGGGGCGAGAGTAACTGGTGCAGGAGGAGAAAGTAACTGGTGCAGGAGGGAGAGATTAACTGGTGCAGGGGAGAGAGTAACTGGTACAGGGGGAGAGAGCAACTGAAGCAGTGGACAGAGTATCTGGTGCAGTGGACCGAGTGGTGCAGGGGGGGAGAGAGTAACATGTGCAGGGGGAGAGAGTAACTGGTGCAGGAGGAGAGAGTTACATGTGCTGGGGGAGAGAGTAACTGGTGCAGGAGGAGAGAGTAACATGTGCAGGGGGAGAGAGTAACTGGTGCAGGAGGGAGAGATTAACTGGTGCAGGGGAGAGAGTAACTGGTGCAGGAGACCGAGTGGTGCAGAGGGGAGAGAGTAACATGTGCAGGGGGACAGAGTAACTGGTGCAGGGAGAGAGAGTAACTGAAGCAGGGGACAGAGTAACTGGTGCAGGGGACCAAGTGGTGCAGGGGGGAAAGAGTAACATGTGCAGGGGGAGAGAGTAACTGGTGCAGGAGGAGAGAGTAACTGGTGCAGGGAGGAGAGAGGAATTGGTGCAGGGGGGAGAGAGGAACTGGTGCAGGAGGAGAGGAAATGGTGCAGGAGGAGAGGAACTGGTGCAGGGGAGAGAGTAACTGGTGCAGGGGAGAGAGAGGAACTGGTGCAGGAGGAGAGTAACTGGTGCAGGGGAGAGAGTAACTGGTGCAGGGGACCGAGTGGTGCAGGGGGGAGAGAGTAACATGTGCAGGGGGAGAGAGTAACTGGTGCAGGAGGAGAGAGAGTAACTGGTGCAGGAGGGAGATATTAACTGGTGCAGGGGAGAGAGTAACTGGTACAGGGGGAGAGAGTAACTGAAGCAGGGGACAGATTAACTGGTGCAGGGAGGAGAGAGGAATTGGTGCAGGGGGGAGAGAGGAACTGGTGCAGGAGGAGAGGAAATGGTGCAGGAGGAGAGGAACTGGTGAAGGGGAGAGAGTAACTGGTGCAGGGGAGAGAGAGGAACTGGTGCAGGAGGAGAGGAACTGGTGCAGGGGAGAGAGTAACTGGTGCAGGGGACCGAGTGGTGCAGGGGGGACAGAGTAACATGTGCAAGGGGAGAGAGTAACTGGTGCAAGAGGAGAGAGTAACATGTGCTGGAGGAGAGAGTTATTGGTGCAGGAGGAGAGAGTAACTGGTGCAGGAGGGAGAGATTAACTGGTGCAGGGGAGAGAGTAACTTGTGCAGGGGGAGTAACTGGTGCAGGGAGTGAGAGTAACTGGCACAGGGGGAGAGAGTAACTGAAGCAGGGGACAGAGTAACTGGTGCAGGGGACCGAGTGGTGCAGGGGGGAGAGAGTAATATGTGCAGGGGGAGAGAGTAACATGTGCAGGGGGAGAGAGTAACTGGTGCAGGAGGAGAGAGTAACTGGTGCAGGAGGAGAGAGGAATTGGTGCAGGGGGGGAGGCAGGGGGGAGAGAGGAACTGGTGCAGGAAGAGAGGAAATTGTGCAGGAGGAGAGGAAATGGTGCAGGAGGAGAGGAACTGGTGCAGGGGAGAGAGAGGAACTGGTGCAGGAGGAGAGGAACTGGTGCAGGGGAGAGAGTAACTGGTGTAAGGGGAGAGAGGAACTGGTGCAGGGGGGGGAGAGAGCAACTGGTGCATGGGGAGAGAGTAACTGGTTCAGGGGTATAGAGGAACTGGTGCAGGGGGGAGAGAGAAACTAGTGCGGTGGGGAGAGAGTAACTGGTGCAGGAGGCGAGGAACTAGTGCTGGAGGAGAGGAACTGATGCTGGGGGAGAGAGGACATGGCGCAGGGCTGGGAGGACATGGCACAGGGGCGAGAGGAACTGGCGTAGGAGCGAGAGGAATTAGTGTGGGGGGTGCAATTTTTTTGGGGAGCGAGGGGGTTCCATTGGCTGTACTTGTCTAGGGCCAAAAATGCCTTGTCCCGGCCCTGATGCCGATGGTGTGGCATGAGCAGAAAAATCATCATTCCAACTGTTACTTCTGCATGACTAACATTGTTGGATATTCAAAGAAAAATAAGTCACAAATTTTGTATCCTGACTGTGATTCAGCTCTTAAGCCAGTAAAGCACCATGCAGAGAATCCAGTGCCTGGTCCTCTCATTTCAGATACTTTTCTTCATACTGAAACCCCTGATCATAATGTTGTAAGTGACGGATTTCATGAAAGAGAGTTCCAGGAAGGTAAGACTTAGATTTAGATGATCTGGTAAGAAATCTGTCTTTACCTAAGGAGAAGTCAGAACTCTTTTTGTCTTTAGACTTCAAGAAAGTGAATTTTAGACCTAGACAGTTTTCATTTATGTGGCCCTTAATTGTCACACAAAGTTTTTTGCGTACTATGCAATGGAAACAATGTTTATTTCTGAATGTTCTTATGATAGAGTTCAGTTAAAGACATGTTCCTGATGAATGGAGGCTATTCACTGACTCAACTAAGACGAGTTTGAAATATGTGTTGTTGTACAACAGCAGTGAAAATTCTTCTGTTTCCCTGTTTCATGCAGCTGGAATGAAAGAAACCTATTCCTCCATGGAGGTAATTTGTAAGAGCTCTTAAATACTTAGAACATCAGTGGAACATATATGCAGATCTGAAAGTTACAGTATTACTCCTTGGTCTTCAGTTGGGGTACACCAAGCACATGTGCTTCTTGTGCACATGGATCAGTCATGATGATAACAACCAATACAAAATAAGACAATGGCCTCCTAAACATGAGTACAAAGTATGCCAGGACAATGTGTAACACAAATCTCTAGTTGATCCATTTATCTTTCCCCACTGCATATTAGCTGCTGTAGTAGTAATAGATTGTTAAGGAAATGGCTTCCAGTATTTTAAGGAGAAGTTCAATGCACCGAAAACTGAGGCTAAACTTAAAGTGAACATTTTTATTGGCCCAGAAATCCACAAATTTATGAATCATGACAGATTGAAAGCAAAACCCAACACCTTGGAATTTACCTATTGGGATGCCTTTTTTTGTGTAATACACAACTTTCTTGGGAACAAACCTGCAGTGAACTATGCTTAATTAATTGAGAAGATGCTTAACCCCTTCCCGACATTGGACGCATTCATACGTCTTAGCGGGAAGTGCGTTTCCGCAAATGGACGTATGCATACGTCCTGGCAATCGTGCGGGCTTACAGGCGAGCCGCGCACGGTAATGAAACCGCAGGCAAGAAGAGTGAGCTCCTCCTGCCTACAACCGCTACCGTTCAACTCACTGGACTCCCCGGATGCTGTCTGAATGCATCCAGGTAGTCTGGTGACATCACGATGCCCACAATGCATTGTGGGCATGGTGATTGGCAATTACCATGGCGACCAGTACACAGCAGCAGCTGTGTATAGGTCTACCATTGTAACAGCAATCTGATGACTGGTGAAAAGTGAAAAAATGTGAAAAAGTGAAAAAGAAAGTAAAAAAAGTAAAACACAAACACAAAAAATAAAATAAAAAAACACGTGCATCGCTCTTTTCCCCTTTACAAACGCCAATTGCCCCAAAAAAGATCAAAAATAAAAAAATACCCATATTTGATATTGCCGTGTGCATAACAACCCACTCTATAAATTTGTCATGTTAATTAACCCATACAGTGAACACCGTAAAAAAAAAAAAAAAACAGTCACAGAGTTGAGATTTTTGCTCATCCTGCAGCACATAAAATAGAATAAAAAGTGACCGAAAACTCATATAAACGCCAAAGTTGTACCAATTAAAACGTCCATTCATCCCACAAAAAAAATGTCCTTAAACAGCGCTCTATACAGAAAAATAAAAAGTTATGGCTCTCAGAAGACAGCGATGCATAAATATTGTTTTACACAATTAAACACTCTTTTTTTTTTAAAGTGCTTCAAAATAAAAAAAACGATATAAATTGGGTGTCGCCATAATCGTATCAATACAGAGAGTAAAGCTAACTGGTCATGGATACTGCACGGTGAGCGCTGTTAAAAATAAAAATAAAAACACTACTAGGATTGCTGTATTTTCTTCACCCTGCCTTCCAAAAAACTGATTTAAAACTGATTAAAAACTCTTGTTCCCCACAAAAATTATACCAATAAAAATGCCAACTCATCCCGCAAAAAACAAGCCCCTACACAGCTCCGTACATAGAAAAATAAAAAGGTTATGGCTCTCAGACTATGGTGATGCAAAAACATATTTTTGAATAAAAGTGTTTTTATTGTGTAAAAGAAGTAAAACATAAAAAAATACAAATTTGGTATTACTGTAATCGTATCGACCTGCTGAGTAAAACTAGCATGTCATTTATACCACACCGTGACCGCTGTAAAAAATAAAAATAAAAAACACTACCAGGAAGGCTGTATTTTGTTAAAATGCTTCACAAAAACCTTAATAAAAAGTGATCAAAGCGTCATATGCACCCTGTAATGGTACTAATAAAAACATCAACAAGCCCATAATCAGGTCCGTATACAAAAAAATGAAAACGTTATGGCTATCAGAATAGGACAACATAAAGACTTTTTTATAGACCTATTTCTATTGTGTAACAGTAATAAGATATAAAAAACTATATAAAATTTATATCATTGCAATGTACCGACCTGCAAAGTAAAGTTATCCAGTCATTTACACTGCAAGTTGAACACTATTGATGAGTGATTGTGTCAACTATCTTCATCGGGTCGATAGTCGATATCGTCAATTATCATGCCGATAACCGATAGTCTATAACAGATTATCGCCGATGACCATTAAAGTCTATGGGAGAGAAACAACAGCTTCATTCTTAACCACAAACAGGGGAGGAGAAGCTGGAATTAACATCCAGAACAGTAAACTAGATACGTGCTACATTTTAGGCAAGACAATTAGGTTATAAAAGCCACAGAAAAAAAGTCACAGACTATTCACTATCCCTGTCTTGTACCACAGCCTGACCCTTAAACCTGCATGACCCACAAATTAAAAAGTGCCAGAAGGCAGTATTATTTGAACCATCATTTTAGTTGAACTGGACATTGACTATCCGTGTCTTGGAGCACAGCATGACCTTTAAACCTGTCTGACTCACAGATTTAAAAGTGCCGGAAAAAAAATTATTTGAACCACTATTTTAGTTGAAATGGACATTGACTATACCTGTCCTAGACCGAAGCATGACCCTTAAATCTGCATGACCCCCAGATTAAAAAGTGCCGGAAGAAAGTAGTATTTGAACCACCATTTTAGTTAAACTGGACATTGACTATACCTGTCCTGTACAACAGCATGACCCTTAAACCTGCATTACCCACAGATTAAAAGGTGCTGGAAGAAAGTAGTATTTGAACTACCATTTTAGTTAAACTGGACATTGACTATGCCTGTCCTTGACCGCAGCATGACCCTAAGGCCTTTCTGACCCACAGATTAAAAAGAAGTCTTTGAACCACAATTTTAGTTGAACTGGACATCGACTATCCCTGTTTTGGACCGCAGCCTGACTCTTAAATCTGCATGACCCACAGATTAAAAAGTGCCTGAAAAAGGAATCTTTGAACCACCATTTTAGTTGAACTGGACATTGACTATCCCTGTCCTGGACAACAGAATTACAATTTAACCTGCATGACCCACAGATTAAAAAGTGCTGGAAGAATGTAGTCTTTGAAGCAGTATTTTAGTGAAATGGACATTGACTATCCATATCCTGTAACACAGCATGACCCAAAAACCCGCACAGGTGCCCTTATGGACCTAGAAGAAAATTTCGCAATAAGAAATAAACTATATTAAAAACAACTAGTTTTCCAATACTGCTGCGGCTAGAGGCACTTGCCATTCTACTGGTGACATTGTTCCACTTTGACATCATAATATGAAGCAAACGAAACAGATGTCCCCATTAGGTCAACGAGGCCTGTCTGAAAATCCTGCTTTCTACTGTCAAGTGGGTTGAAGGAAATTACTGATCAAGGCAGGTGAGGCTGTAAACGTGGATCACGCAGGTTCAGCTAGCAGGGCGGGATTTACAGTGTGTGCGGTGAAAGCCAGGCCTGGTGTTCGTCATCTATTAACACACAAGTTCAGCTAGCAGGACGGGAGTTACACTGGGTGCGGTGAGAGCCAGGGCTGGCGTCCGTCAACTATTAACACGGAATAAATGCCCTTATAACGCAGCAACGAAAAAAGTCGTGCTGAAGCAGAGTGCGGCAGCGGAAGTGTGAGCTAAGACCTTTGACCCTTTGGCCATTGTTGACAATTGTGAAGAACAAATGTCTGTTAGAAACCACATTTTTTTATAATAGGAAATGTAGTATAGCTCTATTTCACAGAAAAATGCCCCCAAAAATTTAAAACATGATCCTTTGGCCACTCTTGACAATTGTGAAGAACAAATGTCTGTTAGAAACCACATTTTTTATAATAGGAAATGTAGTATAGCTCTATTTCACAGCAAAATGCCCCCAAAAATTCAAAAAATGACCCTTTGGCCATCTTGGCAACTGTGAAGAACAAATGTCTGTTAGAAACATTTTTTTTAAAATAGGACCTATAGTATAGCTGTATTTCACAGCAGCATGACCCAAAAAATTAAGAAAATGACTTCTCAGCCACTCATGCCACTTAGAAGCCACATTTCTGTACCAAAGGACCTTGATTATAGCTGTATCTCACAGTACCATGACAGCACCATGACCCCAA